>JAXGGA010020967.1:0-17362 GCA_038373865.1 Uloborus plumipes | reverse complement strand
CTTTCTTGTAAAGGCCACAAAAGAAATCCAGGCAGAATTTCATGCAGCCTATTTTTCGGATCATCCGCGCAATCCGCGGTGTTCGCTTATCCGGTGCCGCCCTATTCCGCGGATAATCGGTAGTTTACTGTACAAAAACCTTTTTAACCCATTAATGCTTTGCGTCCCTTTTTAGGGACGGTCCAAAGAAGAGTCTGAATATCCCCAAAATGCACATTTCAACCAAATAATAGTGTTCAATGAGTACCTTGGTATTGTTTCAATTCGTTATTAACAGATTGCAACACATAACCATTGTAAAGTGCGTTCTGTAGCCGTTTTAATGTGATCTTTATCAAAAATGACATCATGCACAATCTCAAGAACAAAAAGCTAAGTTTTCAAAGTGATTCCCAGCTTCCCAGTTTATGTTAATTGCTGATTTTATTTCTTCTTATAAAATGTCTTTTTAAATATTATAACTTAGGCAGAAAAAAAAATTTAGTAAAAAAAGTATGTACCCTCTGGGGTCTGTCGTTACTTTTAAGGGACGATTTTTCTTTCCTTAAGGGGTTTCAGTACCTTTCTAACAAATTTCTTTAATTTAAGTGAAAAAGTTAATTCTTTGAAATCTTTGTTTCTGCACTTATTTAAAAAAATCAATAATTTTTTTTAAAAAAAAAAATTTTTTAAAAATTTTTTTTTTTAAAAAAAAAAAAAAAATTTTTTAAAAATTTTTTTAAAAAAAAATTTTTTTTTTTTTTTTTTTTGGTTTTGGGGGAAAAAAAAAAAAATTTTTAAAAATTTTTTTTTTTCTTTTTTTTTTAAAAAAAAATTTTTTTTTTTAAAAATTTTTTTTTTTTTTAAAAAAAAAAAAACCGGGGAAAAAAAAAAATTTTTTTTGAAAAATTTTTTTAAAAAAAATTTTTAATTTAAATTTTAAAAAAACCCCCCCCGGGGGGAAAAAAATTTTAATTTTCCCTTTTTTTAAAAAATTTAAATTTACCCTTTTAAAAAAAACCCCTTTTTTTTTTCCCCCCAAAAAATTCCTTTTTTTTAAAAAAAAAAAAAACCCCCAAAAAAAAAAATTTTTTTTTCCCTTTTTTTTAAAATTTTTTTTTTTAAAAAAAAATTTTTTTTTTTTAATAAAAAAATTTTTTTTTTTTTTTTCCCAAAAAAATTTTAAAAAAAAATTTTTTTTTAAAAAACCCCTTTAACCAAAAAAAATTTTTTTTTTGGGAAAAGGGGTTTTTTTTTTAAAAAAAAAAATTTTTTTAAAAAAATTTTAGGGGGGGTTTTCCAATTTTTTTTAAAAAAATTTTTTTTTTTTAAAAATTTTTTTTAAAAAAAAAAAAAAAAATTTTTTCCGGAAAAAAAATTTTTTTGGTTTAAAAAAAAATTTTTTTTTCCCCTTTTTAAAAAAAAGGGGGGGTTTTTGGGGGGTTTTTTTTTTTTTTTTTTAAAATTTTCTTTTGGGGGGGAAAAAAAAAATTTTTCCCCCCCGGGGTTCTGGGGAAAAAAAAAAAAAAAAACCGCCCCCCCAAAAAGGGGGGGAAAAAAGGGGGGGGGGGTTTTTTTTTGTATTTCTTTTTTTTTTTTAAAAATTCCACAAGTTTCAACGAGCGATCAAGTACAACACAGTAATGAAGTTGAAAGTGATTGCCATGGGTGCCCAACCCCCCTCAAGCTCAATGGCGCAAATTCCTTCATCCCCCAATTTTTTCACAACCCTCTTGTGCTTTTAATTCCCCCCCCTCTTTTTAATTAATTTATTTTTTTAAATTATAACTTATTTTTTTTACATATTATTAATTTTTTCCAGTTCGAATTACGCACAGAATCGAAACGCCTTTTTCTCTTCCAGACATTCCAAGCACACAATAAATAAATAAATTAATTAATAATAAGGAAATAAAAGATAGTTTAAATTAAAAAATAAATTATTTAACAATTTTTATCAAAGCAATTAGTAAATAATTTAAATTAAAAAAGGAAATTAATAAATAATTTAAATAAATTAGTTTTAAAAAAATCCCCCCCCCCCCATTTTGATGGCTCAACTTGCGCCATAATCCCCCATCCCCCCGCGCACCTGTGGGCACTCCTTCTAGACCCTACTGATTTTTAAAAAAATTTTACTTGGTATGTATGTTGTTTAATGTATTTTCAACTGAAAAAAACAAATATGTATTAACTTGGGACGTAAAGGGTTAAAATAAAAAATCCGTTTACGTTGTTGAGTAAAATGAATTTAGTGAGCTAATTATGCTTCTCTCGGCCTTGGTACCATCTGATCAAGGGGATAAATTCGTAAACTATGAACATTAAAAAATTGGCAAAAGTGGTGTCAAGTGTTCTTTTCCCACAGCCTTAGAAATGGTTAAAATGAACAAAACTCCTCATGTATCACAAAGTATAACACGAGGCGAAGAGAAGTAAAAATACAAACGAGAAAACATTTAAAGATTTAAATAGGGAAGAAAATCTTGAGCGCCAGCCAAGACTTTCCAACGCTCCTAATGAGTTCAGGAAAAAGAGGAGGCCAACAAACCGATAACTACGCTTTAAATTCTTTTTCGGGCTGCACTCACGTGTGATTTGCAGCTCGAAAGAATATGTCCCATATTTCCATCAATTTGCTTTCTTAATTCTCTTTGAAGTTGGGTTCAAGCTTTTTGAACCCTCTTGGCGGCAGGGGCGGATACAAGGATGGGGCGATCGCCCCTCCCTTAGGGACTTTTCTTCAGTAGTTTTTCGACTTTAAAGTTCAAAAAAGACGATTTTAGATAATCTTCGATGATACTGTGAGAATTGGTTGGAATACGGGGCTCTGATCAGGAATTTTTTCGAAATTAAAGACCGAAATCTTTGTAATAAACATGTGCTAACCAGGGTATGCGGTAAAAAAAAACGGAGCAAGTCGGGAAAAAAAAAAAAAAAAAAATCGCCCCTCCCTTGGAACATTTTTGGATCCGCCCTTGCTTGGCGAGCGTTAAACTCGGGATAGTCTTCTATAAAGTTAAACATTGAGTGGGCGTAGTCCGGTAGCTAAGAAAGTTATATATACTGAAAAAAGAATGTTCCAAAATAAGTTAAATGTGCCGCTAGGTGACCCGTGCGGAATTCCGCAAAAAAAAAAAAAAAAAAACCCTCTAAACTTAAAATTTAATACGACAATTTTTATTGGCTTCATTTGCACAACATCGCCATCTATTGCCGTCGTTCTGACAACTTTTCGAAGAGATCAGAGACACGTTCACTTTTACAACTACTACAAAAGTGATACCCTATATTAAAATCAAATACCCAAGGCTACTACTAAACTAAATACTAACGTTATCGCAAAACTACCATAGTATTTTGAAACAATAAAAGTTACAATTAAGGTTTACCGAGCTAAGCCTTGGCTTGAAATGTCGCATTTAAAATTGATTTCAGCAACAATGTAACGATTTTAACAGTTGAGCAAAAAATTTAACTTTTTCAAACTTCAATCGCTTATAAGTCGCTTAACGTGGATTTTCGAGATTCTCGTTACGCGGCGCTAGCGGAGAAACGTTCTAAAGAACGCATTTTTTTTAATCTTTCGAATGAAATCAAAATGGAGACGATACGACAATTATTTCGCTAGATAGAGTCAATTTTGTGCCCAAAAATTGAAGTTCGAATAAAAAACGAACCGACACTTTTTAGAGGGTGGGTCTAATTTTCGTCAATAGCCCGCGAGATAAGCTTCAAAATCATAAATTTTCTTGAAATTCGATAAAGAAATGAGCGAGTTTCGACCGGGTATAGGATTCGGCTTAGAGAAATAATATATGGAGATTATTCTTTCTTTACAGACCGTAATTTCAATAACAAATTCCAATTTAGTCTATTTTGCAAAATGTAAGTAATCTAAACTATTTCATTTTGCTCCACGTTCCACCACATGACTAAGCAGGGGTGCCACAGGGGGAGATTATGGCGCAAGTTGCGCCATCAAAATTTTTGGGGGGGATTTTTTAAAACTAATTAATTTATTTATTTAAATTATTTAGTAATTTATTTTTTTTTAATTAAATTATTTACTGATTTTATGAATTAAAATTATTCATTAATTTACTTTTTTAATTTAACTTTTTTTTCTTTATTATTATTCACTTATTTATTTATTCTTTGTGTTTGTGTGCTTTGAATGTCTGGAATGGGGACAAAGCAATTTTATTCTGCGCATAATTAGTACTTTTAAAAAATTAATATAGAAAAAAAATAATAGTTATAATTTAAAAAAATAAATAATATTTAAACAAATAAATAAGTAATACTTAAAACAACAAATAAATGATACTTAAAAAATAAATAAAATAAAAACAAAAAGCACAATAGGGTTGTGAAAAAATTGGGGGGGGGGGGATTTGCGCCATTGAGCTTGGGGGGGATGGGCACCCCTGTGACTAAGGAATGCTTTGGAAGTTTCAACATTGACAAAAGGTCTTCTGTGAGGCTGGAGTGGGGACAGGGGAATGAAACTCTCGTGGCATCTAAAAGGGTATCAAAACACACGCATTTTCATTTCTGGTAATTCATAATTCCTTCATTTACGAGATCAGAAATATCCAGAAACCTCACGCACCATAAAGCTCCTGTGTCACGATTCCATTCTAAGCGGAGAAAAAAGAAAAGAAAAAGCAAAAAAAAAACTTGACAAAATAATTGGCACGTCTCTTCGACAGGTGGTAATACAGAAGCCAGAGATTACACTCGGAATATAAAAACATAATAAAAGAAAAATTCCACTTCAGATGTCGTCCTCATTGTCAGCACCTGATAACTGGAAAAAGTTATAGGACAGAGACTTCAAGGGAAAAGTACTCGAAGGCGCGATACGCAGCTGCTAAACGAACGTGAGGATGTCCACATTCCCTCCGTAATAAAACGAAATTTATTAGGCGATTTTCAGGCCTTTCTATGCCAAAGATAAAGGAAGGGCACGATTGAGGCTTTAAAGAAATAAAAGCTTTATTATATTTGCTTTGTCGTTGGTGGGAGGCACCAACTTCTTGATCGTTGCCAAAAACGAAAGTGAATAATAGTAATTATAAAGTTAATTTTGTTATAGACTGTTAGCAATAGGCATATCAAGTTTAGAAATTTTGCGCCGTCTCCATGGAAACCGTTCGAAAGAAAACAGCTCCACACTTTTTTTATGCACTGCTGTTGTGGCATTTCGTTTATTTTATGTTTATCGAATTAGGCTTACGCTGTTATTTATATCCTCAGTTATTTCTAAACGCTTTCTAACAAATCTAGGCATACAAATTTCTAAGAAAAAATTGTGCTTTATAAACGCTGATTTTTTAATTGAATAATAGTTCACGCACTAAGCAATTTTAATCGTTTGCATTTTACCATTGTTACGAAAGCTAAGCGGGGAAAAAGTCCATAGCGGCTTAACTATAAAAACCATAGCGGGGAAAGTGCGGTGAGTGGGAGCTTTGACACGCCAGTTCTCGTTACCCAGAGTGTAAACAAAGTTGACAAATTCAGTTTCAGGTTGAATTGACGCAGGAATGGATTTGTGGATTTTGGGCTCTTGAAACTTTTCAACTGTAATACAGGTTTTTTGAGAGTACCCTTCATTCACGTAGTCAGTTTAAAAACGTTGTTAAAATCATTTTTTCTCCGTATACACTTGTTATACTTACTCTATCCTGAGGCTGATTTCAGTTGGTTGTTGGAAAGTTGGTAGAACAAGCTTTTATTTCGTTGCGGAAAACAAAAAGGAGCAGCAATTTTTAAGTTCTCTGTTAATTTATTTTAAGATCTCAATTTGGAGAGTGCTATTACCGAAACAAATATTGCCACGACGTTTTTTCCCAACTAAGCCACGACTGTTTACATCCTAATATTTTATTTTCAGGAATTTTCGTTTCTAAAAACGTGGACTATTTTCTGAATACCTACAAGCTCATAAAACGAACGTTCACCCAAACCAACACCAAAACAAACATTTCCCAAAAATCACTCCAAAAAAATATTTAAAAAAAAACAGCACTACACTTTCAAATGCATAACGCTTGGAAAACCCTGCAAATCTCGGCACACCTGTCTGTGCTCTCGACCACAAATCAAAACAACTCAGCCCCAATGGCTTTGGAAGGGGCAATTCCGCAGCATTCGAGAGGGGCATGCGGAATAAAAAACCCAGCGGGGATGTCGAGGCGACCTTGCGGTGAAGGTCGTCTGTGGCGATATATATTCCACCCAATATCTTTAAAAAATGGAGATACGGCTTGCAGGAGGGAAGGTTCAGGTGATATTGGAGCTCCAGCAAGAAGAAAACGGGCGCCAATAGCTCTCAGCATTACGGGGTAAAAATAATGTAGCCTCAAGCCTTTTTTTTTTCGTTCTCGTGTTCCTCTCTGTACCTCTCTTTACCTTTTAACCTTTGCCAGAAACGAATGCCTTGTGGTAACCCATTTCGGAAGAATTTCAGCTTTATCAAATAATGGGCAATTCTAGAGAAAACGATAACCACCACGCAAAAGCAGTATCCAAAAGTTCAAATATAATTTTAGAACTATTCTGTAAGCAATAGCTTCTATTTTAAGAAACATTTTAGTATTGTGGTATCTAGTGCTTTTAATTCCAAATGCAAGGAAATTTTCAACCTTGTACCTCAGTTATTGAGAGAAGTAAAAATGCATTCATTGAATAATTATGCTTTACCCTTTATGTCCCAAATTAATTTAGCAAATTTTGAAAATCAGTAGAATCTAAGGCCCCGAAGCCTTAGGGCCCCAGTAAGAAAACTGTTTCCAATTGCAAGTACCATCTGTCGGCCTCTCAGCGAAGTACAAGTAGTGGGTGGTACTTAACCCATTAATGCCTAGTGTCCCTTTTTAGGGACGGTTCAAAAAAGGGTCTGAATTTCCCCAAAATGAACATTTCAACCAAATAATAGTGTTCAATCAGTACCTTGGTATTCTTTCAAATCGTTATTAACAGATTTCAGCACATAACCACTGTAACGTGTGTTCTGTAGCAGTTTTAATATGATCTTTATCAAAAATGACATCGTTCACACTCCCAAGAAAAAAAAAGTTAAGTTTTCAAAGTTATTCCCAGCTTCCCAGTTTATGTTCATTGCTGATTTCATTCCTTCTTATAAAATGTCTTTTTAAATATTATATCGTAGGCGAAAAAAATTTGAGTAAAAAAAGTATGTACCCTCTGGGGTCTATCGTAACTTTTAAGGGACGATTTTTCTTTCCTTAATAAAAAAATTATTTTTTACATAATATTTTTTTTATTATTTTTCCTGTCCATTAGACACTGCTCGTAACCAGTATACAAAATATCTTTGGGAAAAAAATGTCAGGAATTAATGGGTTAAAAGCTTTAGCATGATTCCATTGATATAGGATTCATTACTAAATTAATGTAAGCGGGACTTCTGAGTCCCGTCGGGGCATAAAGGGTTAAAACATACAAAGGATTTTAAAAATTACTTTTCATGCTTTGAAATCAAACAAAAATATGATACTTCGAGTCTCTTTTAAGATTACTTGTTTGCTTTTCTTCAGGAATATACAACATTATATTTCAATAACATTGCATTTACGAAAATAGGACTTGTTAAAAAAGAGATCACCCAACTACACTTAAACTTTCCCCCTTCCCAGCAAATTTTGATGCAAAGATAAATTCTCCAACTCGAGCATGGATTCGATTTGAGTTAGCTGTACAACAATATTTGCTTCTAAACTTTAATATTAAATTTATACTTTCAAATAAAAGTGGAAAATCATCGCATTGCTCCAAGAAGTTGGTCGAGGGGGGGGGGGGATGAAAAAAAATCCCATTTAATTGTGAAAGATATTTTTAATCAAATGCATGAATAAATGAGTGAAAAAAATGACTGAAAAAGAAAGAAAGTGATTGAATGGAAAAAAGTGAATAATTGAATTAAACAAGGTAAATGAATAATAAATAAAAAGTACTGACATCTACAAAATTTTCTGATTATGATTTGTGCCAGTTCTTTTATTAGGGAATGTTTCATCATAACAATATGTTGCTCCTGGTCCCCGTATCTACAGACGGTTTCGTCGAAACTTTCAAAACAAAAGAAAAAAAGTTCTTGAGCTCTCTTTCATCACAAACGGTTTCAACTACAAAATGGAATGGCATAGGGCATAGCCATTTTTCTCTTTTTCACATCTAAATAAACTACCGTTCTGAAAGTGAGAGGGGGAGGGAGTGACGTTTAGAAAGCGGAAGCATGTGCTTTCCGTGGCTTTAAGTCTTTGGCTTCTGCTGGCATTCCATTCTTTTCTTTTTCTCCGAGTCATATATTTTTGTCTCCGTGAATCATTATTTGGGCGCGAGTTGTGCCGCATTTTTTAATTCGGTTTCGAGGTTACCGACTTCTCGTCTCCTCGAGCATTTCATCTTTGTTGATTCATGCCAGTTAAATACTCAAGGAGTGAATGTTTTCATTTAAATCACGTGCCAGCGAGTAGGAATAGAAGCCTGGTGAAATGAGCCTGGATGCTTTTTCTTTGCATAACGGAATGCAATTTGTTGTTCAAATAAAGCAATGCCGATCCCAACAACCCTCGTGGAAGACTATATAAAGAGACATTTGCTTCCAAATTTCGACATTTAAATGTTGTGTTGCTGTTCATTATATTGTTTTTACGCCACCACCAGAGGTGGATCCAGCAATTTTTGTGAAGGGTTTTAGTGCTCTTGTGTTATTATACCTTATCAGTTGAGTTAACCCTTTAAGCGGTTAATTATTTTACCAGAAATACTTCCAAAAAAGGCATATTTTTTTTATTGCATATAGTTAAGTACCATACTTAACAGAATAAGAATATTAGGATTTTTTTAAATTTTTCTTTCGTTTTTAATGTTTCTCCGTTTTTACGGTAGACAACATATGAGTTCCACACAGCAATGTCGAAAATATGGAAAAAAGATCTTTCTGTAACCTTTTTTGGATGAAAAGAATTTCATTTAGATGGACAAGCCACACTATCTGCTGAAAAATAATACTACTAAATAGTCGCTTTCAATAATGAAAAATTCGGCCAAACCAGAAAAGGAAATCAGAAAATATCGATGCCCGTATGCCGTACGGGCAAACCAGATGAGGCCAATTTCGGGCAGCACGTACGCTGTACGGGCAAACCGCTTAAAGGGTTAAGGAAAGCGAAACATGTGAAAGTTAAACCTTCTTCAAAATGTCGTACAATATTTCACAGCAAGTCCTTTTTTTTATAAGATTCCTTCATGTTAGCCATTTATTTTGGTCAGTGCCGTATTTAAGGAATGGGTTTTTAGGGTTCAAACCCCCTCCGAATTGTTTCAAAACTAAAACTATTACAAAATATTTTTTCATAGTTTCTCACTGAAAAAAAATATTATTGCTATTTTATTTCAATTCAACATCTTTTAGTGTAGTGAGATAGAAATTTCAAAAGTGCTCCTTCGAATGCGCGAAAATTAGTAAACTCAACTATCCAGATCCTTTTTTTTTCTGTTACATTTTTCATGTTAATACCCTTTTAACATCTATTGTAAAAAAAAAAAGCAGCAGAATATAGAACACGAAACCAAATTTTATTGACTTTATATATTTCACGAGAAATAGGTTTGGTAAAACCCTCCCCGAAAATAACGTCTGGTTATTTTTAAAAAATTTACTATCTGGAAATATATAAATTTGCAATTGCAAATTGTCTAGATGTGATCAATGTTGGAATAAGAAAATTCTAAAAAAGAAAACTCTGAAATAAAGGTCTTATAAAATTTAACATTATTCATACATAATGCATGAATAACATTTTTGTTTCAATGTGAGCAAGATTGATAACGGTTGTGCAATTGATAAAATGTGTTTTTTTATCACAGGAGGGTCGGCTGACCCTTTGACCACCCTATGAATCCGCTCTTTTGGCCACCACGCACCTGTCATACACGTTTTGTACCAATTCTGGGGCGAGAAACGGCTTTCAGTTTAGCTTTTAAATCAATAGTTAGTACGTTTATAGTTTGTTAGAGTTGTTTGTTTTGTAAGAACGTTGAAAATGAGGCCTCTTTTATGCAACGAAAGAAAAATTGTCCTGACTTGGGAGTCATGTGTAATGATGTCACGCTTTGAGGCGGGAAGGAGGTTGTGAAATTGTGAGACTTTGTGACAAGAGGGGGAAGGGCGTAAAAGAAGTGTGACATGACAGATTTTGGTTGAAATAGAACTTTTCAAAGCAACAAATTAGTTTTTTTTTCTTTTATCTTTGTATTCTGTCGCATCTTTTCATTTCAAAGAGATAAAAATGCTACTTGTGATGTTTTTTTGTATTCGCATTGATTTAATTTTGCTTTGAAAAACAGCAGCATTTAAGGATTTAAGGTTTAAATTCAGACCTTATTTTAATAATGAAGATCGTTTTCAAAGAATTCGGCTAATCTAAAAAGAGAAGATGAGAAAAATAACAAAATAATGCTGCTAAAACAAAAGTAAACATTAGCTCATCTTTGGCTTCCCCTCTCCCTATTTTGATGAACTCGACATGGGCAGAAGCATGCACAGAGAAATACATTGAAAAATATTTTACAAATGACTACTGAATTGCATTGTCTGCGTGAAAGAATTTGAGATTTCAATAATAAGAATAATGAAACAAAAAAAAAAAAAAAAGGGAAGCAAGAAATGTCATTTTTAGGACAATTTTCATTCTTCCAAATTGTCGTGTTCGTTCCGTTTTCCCTTTCAAAAAGCAACAAGTTATTCAGTTCTGCCAGAACAGGAATGAGGCAATAAATAAACTTTCCATGCCCCATTCGCACACACCGACAGCTCCTCTAACAACAAAATAACAACAATCACGGCCATAATGGAGGATAAAAAGTTGCGAACAACAACGCCCAAGCATGGCTGAGCGCGACATCCAGAATGACCTACTCTTCCATTATTTTGACTGAACTGGCTAAATAGTATTTGTTATAAGGGGCTGCTGTAGGCTTTGACTCATGCGTTGTGGGTGTTCACGCCACTTGCGACATATCCCAATCGAGTTGACCCGTTTACGCGTTGTAGGAGAAATGGTGCAAGGCTCGGACCTGTACTCTTGGGTTTCTCGTTTGCTGCTGGCAAACCGATTTTTTTTCGATTTGGTTTTCGAATTTCTTCGAATCTCATGGCCAATACTGGCGCCCACGAATTCAGGTGGTTTGTTCCAAACGTGGAAACTTGTTGCGAAAACCCACCTTCTTTTTTTTTCGTTTCTAATGGCGGATACATGACATAGGTAAAAACCGCAACAACATGGAATATAAAAACAATAACAAGCACAAGACAGCGAAGGAAAAATCAAATGACGAAAAGTGTAGTTGTTATCCCCCTCCTAATCTTGTTCTTAACCAATAGCGCTTTTAGTCTCATATGCTTCTTTTAATCGAGGACATCGGAAGAAATTAAATTTACCACATGGGTCTTCTAAAGGGGTTCTAGTTTTGGATCCACAAACCGATCACAGGGGTCTGGCCAGAGGAAATTCGGGTCCGTTAACGGACCCTTCATAAAAATACGATCAAGCAAAACGGACCCATCACAAAAATACGATCGAGCAAAACGGACCCTTCACAAAAATACGATCGAGCAAAACGGACCCTTCACAAAATGCTGATCAAACTAAATGGACATTTCACCCATTATCCATTCAAAAAGCAAATCTGAAATCAAAATAACTCATAGCATATTTCTGTGTAAAAAGCCCATAATGTTTGGGCTTTTCTGCAATTAAAGTAGGGAATCGCTTATCTGCCACTTATGAGAGGAAAAAAAAAGTCGGCACATTTCCTGCCTGCTATGCTTGGGCAAGCGATAAATCTTAAATGGAAAATGTAGCACTTTTTGTTGGCTTTTAAAGAAATTAACAACTTTTGTTTGTTTTATCATATGCAAATCAAAATTTCTTGCTGCGATGTTGCTGTTACAGATTTCTCTGGAAATGCAGAGTAAGGAGTTTTCTCCCTGCTCTTAATTTGAACAAAAAGGAATAAATAATAGCAATTATCTGCGAAATGAACTTAGAACTGCAAGCAGATCGCTAGTGTTGGAGAAAAAATGGGATTTCTTTTGATAGAGTGACCAGCTATTTAAAATTATCACCATCTGACGTCTTCGGTGTGACGTTTTGACCTTATTTCGGCAGAAAATTGTGTGTTTTTTTTTTTAATGCTTACAAGGGTGGTGTTTTGGTTATATTTAGGAATAATTAATGTCTCGTTTTGTCTGTTTTGCTACGTCTCCCTACTTTCGTATTTTTTCTCCGAATTTTTGGCGAATATGTCGGTGATTATTAATGACATCTATATCTATAAAAATGAGTGTATGTATATATATATACTTGTTCTCTATACAAATCCACAGTTTGCGTCAGATTTTCATCAAACTTGACACAGAGGTTCCTTGATGCCCTAGAATTCTCATAGGCGGGGTCTTGAAATTTTAAAAAATCTAAAAAGCTCAAATTTAAATTTTTTGTCAAAAAATGACCCTTTTATATAAATCTAGCCTATTTATATTGTAATCGAGATAGGCCTTTTAGTATTCAAATTGATGAAATTTAAGATTTTTAAATATTAGTATTTTCCAACAATGATTACGATTAAAGTAATGAATTTTCAATTTAAGGCTCACCTATTTCCTTTTAGCATTGAAATAAGTAAAAAACAATCATAATTCATGTGGACTTTATAAAAAGAACCACGGATTTGAATTTCAAATTTGCAATGCGACGACAGTTGCGTCTGTAATGGAGATAAGCCTTCAGAACGAGAAATAGATTTATTTCTGAGTTATAATAATTTTTACTTTGTAGGTGGGAACAATTAATAGAGAAAAGTTAATATTTTAAATTTGGCGGGTGAAATTGATGCAATTTTTTCACTTTCATGTGCATATATTTCATGCCAGTGGACCCGGCAAAGCACAGACAACATTTATCTTTAATTTTCACCTTTTGGTAAGACTATTTTTCTGTAAACGTTTAACTCTCTGTAATATTTTAGTTTTCTTCAAAGTTTGTACCTAAGAGACAGATTGATGCAAATTATTTTATACCCATATGAATAGAACTCTTTCAAACTTTTTTTCCCTGAATGCTATGTTGTATTAATAAGCACCCGGGCAACGCCGGGTATTAGGCTAGTTCATCATATAAACCTGATGAAATGGAATTATAAAATTATTTGACTTTAATAAATTATTGTATTTACCGTTTTTATACTTCTGATGCTTTCATTTTGAGTGTGTTTGATTAAAGTGTCCAGCATCCATTGTTTATACCTAATCTTGCCAAATTTCTGACAAAATAGTTGTCTGTCCTGCTACAGGATATATTTGCTCATCTCTAAAAGCGCTGGTGTGGTTAGTTTGTGCGATAGATCTTTTAATTTCTTCGCGGTACAGGCAGCATCATTCCTAATTTTAATGAAGGTTAAACCAACTCCAACGAAGTAAAAAAACTCGTCATATTTTTCGTGCTCAAAAAAATAATTTCGTCACACATCATTTTCGTCGAAATCCACATCCCGTATTTCCTCGAAAATTGCATCGTTCGTGTAATTTATGTCCTACGTTTTCTTACCGTCGAAGGAAATGCGAATACAATTTGTTACTACTTCCCAAAAACTTCTTTAATCATCCACTTTATTTACATGTTGCATGATGCTATTATTATCCTTAATTTGATCACTAACCTAGTTAAGGAACGAAATCATCTGTTGGTGGTTTTTGTCTCAAAAGAAAGCGACAGTTTTTAACTTTGTCATTTCCTTGTAACAATGGCCGTATGAATAGTACTTTTACGACTCACGATTAAAATCATCTTTCGTCTAGGAAAATTAACTGGCTTAATGCGAAATTATTTCCTCGCTTTTCGTTAAAGGTTATTTTTAAGTCGCATTTGGGTCTTACGGCTCTTAGTTTAACATCTATTGTCTTTTTCTGCTTAGTCTTAACATTTATTTGGTAATAAGTAATATCAAGCATATTTTGTCCTCTTCATTAACACTGTTTGAAGCAATTTTAGTTTTAATATTAACATTTCTTTTGTATCCATATTTTCTTGAGCTACGAAGTCGTTTTTCGTATTAATTAAGTGTCCTTGTTATGGCAACGAAGATAATAAACGTTCTAAAATATTATGGAGGAAGTTGAAGTACTTTTTTTTTGAGCTTCATACGCAGTTCGTAAAACAGGGTACCTTCTCAATAGTTGACTAGTTGGAGACCTGACGTTTAAAAAAAAGTATAGTCACAAACCTAGCAATTTTCGGTTTAAGTAAAATACTGCTTGCACAATATGCAACTCAAATAAGCAGCAAATGAAAAATTTTATAACTCTTTCTGTTGAAGTAATACGATTTTTCCAAAATATCTTCAAAAATATTCATCATAAATTAGGTACCTAGCCGTAGCCTGAAAGGTAAGAAAAAATTGCTTTTTGACCCACTGGTTGGAATTAAATTATCTTTGACTAGGCTTACACTGAATACAAACCTTTTTGTTCTTTAAAACTATTTTTCCGTTACTAACTATAATTACCGTGTGAGTAAATTGTCCATTATTTTTCTTCCTCAAAATTAAATTTCTTACTGTGAGTTTCTTTTTACATGAGTAATTATCCATTAAAATTAAGAGTTACTTCGGCAAAATTGAATTCTTACGGTGAGCTAAAATCGAAAACGAAACAACTCTTTTTGTAGTCAACAAGCTATTGACGCAATGTAGAATGTTCTTGTCTCACAATTGCTAAAAATTATTACATGTACGGTTTCCGTTCAATGATCACCGGAGACAGATAGCAGCCTTGTGATTGGTCATAGTTTGGAACAGTTTCCTTTTTAAAGCAATAAGAAACCGCTTCTAAGCAACGCCTCCTAAATACTAAATGCCTGAAACTTCCCGGTTTTTAGCACAGAGCAAGATTTCATTCTAGGTTCACGATACACTGCCATCTACCAGAGTTCTTCGAGAAAGAGAAATTAATGATTGGTTCATTTCTAAATTTAAATTTAAAAATCAACCAATCAAAAAATTTAACTCGAATATTGTTTGGATCCATCGCCAATAGCTGAAAAATTCCCTTGGTTCACGATACACTGCCATCTACCGGAGTTCTTCAAAAAATTAACGATTGGTTCATTTCTGATTTTAAATTTAAAAATTAACCAATCGAAAAATAACAACGACATCATCGGATTGCCGCAAGGTGGCGTTTAATGTTGAACCCATCTCTACGGTAGCGAAGCAAATGTTATAGGCATTTAGTATTTAGAAGGCGTTGTTCTAAGCCAGGGCTAAGGCAGAAACATGCAATACACCCCAAGCTCGTTTATTCCATCCATGGACTGCAGTTTCGTGCTTTTTGGCACTCGTCAGGATGGAATAGGAAACAAACGAGCTGGAGGCAAAAATCCTCTTATAGAGCAAAGAGCCAATTTCACATCTGCTACCAGTTTTTGTTTGCCCTCTTTGCTCTATAAGAGGATTTCTGCCTCCAGCTCGTTTAACCCATTAATGCCTGACATTTTTTTTTCCAAAGATATTTTGATACTGGTTACAAACAGTGTTTAATGGACAGGAAAAAATAATTTTAAAAAAATTATATAAAAAATATTTTTTTTTATTAAGGAAAGAAAAATCTTCCCTTAAAAGTTATGATAGACCCCAGAGGGTACATACTTTTTTTACTAAAATTTTTTTCTGCCTAGAATATAATATTTAAAAAGACATTTTATAAGAAGAAATAAAATCAGCAATTAACATAAACTGGGAAGCTGGGAATAACTTTGAAAACTCAGCTTTTTTTCTTGAGATTGGGAACGATGTGATTTTTGATAAAGATCATATTAAAACGGCTACAGAACACACTTTGCAGTGGTTATGTGCTGCAATCTGTCAATAACGAATTGAAACAATACCAAGGTACTAATTGAACACTATTATTTGGTTGAAATGTTCATTTGGAGGAAATTCAGACCCTTTTTTGAACCGTCCCTAAAAAGGGACGCTAGGCATTAATGGGTTAATTCCTATTCCATGCTGACGAGTGCCAAAAAGCACGAAACTGCAGTCCATGGATGGAATAAACGAGTTGGTGGTGTATTACAGTTCCTTTTTGTTCGACAACTGAAAGAGAATGAATTATGTTGTTACATAACTTCTCTCCCAGTTTTAGTGTTTTTTTTTTTTTTTTGCTACAATGAAAACTATGTTATGTTGTGCTTTCTAAGAGGCTGAAAAAGAGTAATCCGCCTTCCTTTCACTTTTGATTTTCCGTAATTAAACTCTTCGAACGTCACCATTTGCGTTTTTCCTTGGGGGAATCCCGCGCACATTCAGTCGCCACTAACTCACAAGGAAATTGTCCTGAGGCAAAATATCCTTGTTAATATGGCCAAAGCCTACACCCCCAGAAATCATCCACGAGTATTGCCTTTTTCGGAGGAACCCCCATTGCTGCATGTGGAACCTGACGTGTGTGTCATCGACTTCGCTACGACGCTCGAGGTGAATCATCATCCATTGCGGTGAGCGAGAGATGTGCAGATAAAATAAAATGAAAAACGCGACTGTGGAGGGAAAGTCGATTTTAAAGGCGTGGGATGCGGCACTGTCTTTCGCCAACCTTGCACCTGTCTTCTGTTTCTTGCAGCAGATCCCAAATTGTGAAAACCCACCGGGCTCCAGGTAGAGATAGAATGAATAGTTCCTCTGTGTGGTGTAGTGTTAAAAATGGAATTTCTCCTCCTGAGCTATTGTGAGGCGGTCTTTATAAGCCATTCATAGTTTTGTTCGACTTCGCGTTTGTTGGTGGGGAATTTTCGAACATTGGGGGTGAGGTTTTTCGGCCTTTTTCTTTTTTCCCGCCTCTACGCGCTTTTTCCTTTGAACCTGACTTTTATTATGGGGAATTTTGAACGAGGGCGGGACCTCAGGTGATCAAGGGCATCAATTTCCCCACTAGAAAGCAGAATCGTAAAATATTGCTTCTTTTTACATTGCAAGTTTGGTGAAAAGTGTAATATTGAAAGCGTTTATTTTATGATTTCTGCGAATGCCAGTTTGGTTTAGAAAAAAAGTTATTTTGCCTTTTATAGTGTAATAATTTTTATTTGGCGAAGATGACTTATTAACCCTTCACTGCACGATTTTTTATATTTTCATGAAAAAAATCATTTGTTACCTTTTAAATAACCCTGAGTTCAGGAAAAATGAAGAAAAAAATTAATCTTAAAAATGTGCACCAAAAATGATGTTTTAATTGTTTGTTCTATATATGGCACAAAGCACATAGCATATGCTTTGGTATACCGATAAGTGT
>JAXGGA010020966.1:0-17362 GCA_038373865.1 Uloborus plumipes | reverse complement strand
TAATGCTGCTATGAAAAACGCCGATCATCCTTCATTTTCCCAATATATTTTGCATAAGTGTTTGGTTCCAGTGAACTATCAAAGGAAGTCCTAGATTTAAACGACTTTTGTAAGTTAACGGCCAATTCAGAGCGAATAGTTTGCATTTACCGTTTTATGGACGTTGTCAAATAATCCCCATTTTGACCCATACTTTGTACTGTAGCAGCTACTATCAAAGTGGCTTTATGTCACTTATACTGGGCCCTGTCTAGAGTGGATGCTAGGTGTTTTAGCCGAATAAACTCATACATCTCAAACAACCGAAAAGAAAACAGAAACCACAGCCCGAGCTTGCAGCTGCATTTTCTATCCAAACTCAGGTAAGAGATAATGCAGCTTTGGAGCGGGGGGAGGGGGGTAATCATTACAACTCACTTTGAGCTATTATTTTATTGACTAATTACTTAGTAGAGTAAACTAACGTTTTAAGTTATTCCATTTTATATGAAGAATAATATTATTTCGGGTAATGAAGCTATATACTCCAACTCTCGAAATTGCTAATTTTCAACAGAATTCGATCGCGTTGAGCGACCTCTAAATATTATTCAATTGAGCTAAAATTTTACATACATCACATTCATGAATAGTGTAAAAAAACTGTGGGGTAAGACCAGAGAAATTCAAATTTTTTTTTTTTTTGAATCACCCTAATGTCAAAAGCATTTTTTGTGATGTGCATTGCAAATAATTTTGTTGTTGCATTTCAGCTTAATCTTAAATTGCATTTTAAGTTCTAGCAATTTGAAGCTGGGGCAGATCATTTTTTCCTTCTTTTGCCAAAGAATTTTTTTTTTTTTTTTTTTTGGGGGGGGGGTCCTTTATAAATGGCTTATGCCTAAATAAGTAATACTTGGTTACACACAATTAGATGGAGAACAAATAAAAAAAATATAATTAATTGGTGGTAAACATTAAAATTAATTCCCAAAATTCTGAAGTATCGGGACTGATTTGTACCATTTTCGCTGAAATGACCGATATATTATCATTATTATTTAAAATTATTCTAAACATGTTCACTTTAAAAAATAAATTAATAAACTTATATCTAAATAATTAACTTAAAGTTTTACTTAAATTCTAAAAGACAAAATACACTTTCTAATGATGCAAATTAACATCTTAAATACAGTCAAGTCTCAATAGCTCATAGTCCCAAGAGACCGGCTAAAAACTTAGAGTTATTGATAGTTCGAGTTACAAGCAGTTCCTACCGTCTTTTCAAGAATTTGGGACCAAATGAAAACTTTGAAATGAAGGTATATTTGAGTTTATAAAGCTTTGAGTTATCGAAACTCGATTGAATGTTATTGAGGGTCATGCTCAACATGTTCTCCAGGAGTTACGGAGCGGCGTGACAGACGTGAAAAGATTCTAATAGCAGAGAAATATCTTTTTTGAAAGGAAGGTATTACAAAAAGAAAGAACGAAACAAAGTGCAAAATTCAAAATTTCTTTACACACATTTAAACTCTTTCAAAAAAAAAATAAGCATGGTTTTAAGTTGCGACGATTCATGGGGACAAATGTTTTCATTATCTAAAAGAAAACTTTCGTCAATGTTAGATAGGTTATTTAGTGTTATGTTATTTTCAATTATAATAAAGCAATAATAGTGGCAAAGTAAAAAAATATCTAATTACAATATCATTGGGTGTTAATAGATCGCAATTTTTGTTAGAAGCACAAAAACTAAAAATAAAAGAATTCAATAAATAAAATAATTTGAGAATTTATATTAAAAGCTACTGCGATTAATTTTTATGAACTAACGATATGATCGTAAGTTTTTTCAAACTTTTGTCGCACATTAATCCTTGAAGGTTTGTAGCCTTTTCTTTCTAAATATTTTAACTAAAATATTTTTGAAAAGCTGAAGACAATCATATTTTATCTGGCAATCGTGAAAAATCAAATATGCAGAATGCTTCCATGTCCAGTACACAGTCGGAGGAATAACACAATTTTTGTTTTAGAAGCAAAAATTGGTAAAGAGGAAAGATGAAAAGTAATTACATCATCTAAAAGGTTTATCAAACAATGAAATTTTTAACTAAGATTTTTATAAAAAAGAAAATATTTAATTAGGTCCTCACATCATACCGGATAACCCTCACATCAATTCCGGATATTCCCCACACCAATACCGGATACTTAGCCGGATATCCTGCAAAAATCTTCCGGATATCCGTATCCGGGCCGGTCAGCCGGATCGGATATCCGGAAGTACCGGATACTTAAAATATTAGCCGGATAGGCCGGATACCGGATAGTTGCCGGGTATCCGGTCCATCCCTACTTTTTACACATTTACTTGTACAGTTTCAATTTTCGGTTAGCCAGTTTTTGTTTATGTTAATGCCAATAAGCAAATTTCCGCTGACAAAGTTGTAAGGTGTGAAACAAAATAAATGATATTACCCGTCTAAAAAAAGTAAAGTTTTTGTCTTGATTTTTAAGCTTTTTTTCTTTTGAAATAATTTTATTACGTTCTAAGTATAATAGAGTAAATATTCTTTAATACTAAAAGCGCTTACGACTGTAAACAAAATTAGAATTCCTACAATAAATTTTTAGTGCATAACATAGATTTTTTGAATTAATTAAGGTCCAATCATAATTTCAATTATCTCAAGTTTTTTACATTATTCAAGACAATGAAATGTCAATAGGTCTTCAGGTTTTATAAAATGAAGAAGACTTAAGTATTACAATCTACAAAAGTTTGTGGATTAAGAAAAATCGTCTTTAATTCAGCCATTACAGAGCCATTATGTTATTTCTGAAATTTTTACCTAAAAATATAGTAAATTTTTCTGCTAATGATTATCTTTCGAGATAAAAATCGTTTGTGAGCAATAACCTTGTAACTAGACTAAAAAGCTGCATGTGATAAAGAGACAACATGTGATAAAGAGTCGATACACGGCTTAATAAAGGGGAGCAGAAGCTATAGCTACGCCAATGGCCAAGCATAACCTATAAAATCCTTTTTCTTTGACTTCGATTACAAGCAATTTTCAATGGAGAACCTCCTTCCGGTGTCCGATGTTGCCAAAGAGAGCTTTAGAATATACTTTTTTAAGCGAAAACTCTTAAATTTCCATCTCCTTCCTCTAACCTCACCAAAGATTATTTGTGTTTTTATAAAGCCTTATTGTCAAAAATTTGAGAACCATCGAGCCCTCTCCTCTCCTCGGGAAAGTCGGACAGAAGGTCCAAAACCGAAAGGTCGAACCCTCAACCTCAGCGTTACCAAGCGCAGATTTTATGGGGATCCGGCTAGAAGGTCCAAAATCAAAAGGTTCACGAACAGAAGATCAAAAGGTCCGCGGGATAGAAGGTCCGAGAGACAAAGTCCGCTAGACATATGGTCCAATGGATCTTCTGTTCGTGGACCTTTTGGTTCCGGACATTCCATCCGGCATTCGATTTTGTGAAACTTCAAAAAAAAAAAAAAAAAAAAGTTAAATTTTCGAAAGGATCTTCTCCACTGAACATCGTAAAAAAAGTTTAAAATACCGTAAACCTTTGTGGGGTACGTCGTTCATGCACATCTGCATCGTTCGTATTAGTAACTATCACATTGATAGTAGCGTCAATAGAAGGGCCCCCGTATCAGGTTGCGCTTGGGGCCTCAAAATCTTATGATCCGCCACTGCCCACCCCCCACCCCCAAACATCATCGAAGATGGCCTAAAATTTCGTTTTTCGGAATTTTAACTTGAAAGATTAGCACAGAACATACCCAAAGCCATATCTCTCTCCCTCTCTAATATGACCAAGGATGGTAACGATCACGTTGAAAATGAAAATTAGATATTGAATAATTATAATAGTAATAACAGGGCTAATATCTGTACCTCAGAACCAGACTAACGTAAGTCCACTTTAGTCATTTTTTGGTAGAGGGGAAAAACGATTGTCGAATACATTGTGTTTCCCCTCTACTGAAAAATGACGAAAGTGGACTTGCGTTAGTCTGGTTCTGAGGTACAGATATAATAGTTTGTTAACTGAAAAAACTCAGAAAGTTTAAGCTTCCCCTCAGAATTTTCTGCAGGCCTGAAAATGACTTAAAATTTTAATCAAAAATTCCACTTTCTACTTTTAAATATTTTTTGCTCCTTTAGAAAGATTCTCAAAACAAGGAAAAAAAAAAAAAACACCACATATGATGTATTAAAAAAAAAACCTGTCAGCGAAAGAAAGGGAAGAAAAAAACTTCAATCTTAATTCTGCTGTGCCACTTTTGGAAATAATGTTTGTAGCATCAGTGCGTTTGCTTGCAATGAATGCGAATGCAGAAGAAAATCCCCAAATAAAAATAAGAGGCTCTAAAATGAAACAGAGTTTCCCTTAATTTCAGAGCCCCTTAAAATCAGGCCCTGATAATAAATCAAATCAATGGCAAGTTTCAAATAAAGCTTTTACTTACCCCACATGCCATTAGAGTTTTGAAGAAAAAAATTGAAGTTTTGAGAACGCCATCAAAATTTGGGGGGGGGGGATTTTTTTAAACTAATTTTTTTATTTATTTATTTAAATTATTTTTTAAATCATTTTTTTTAAATTTAAATTATTCACTGATTTTTTTAAGTTAAATTATTCATTAATTAATTATTTTTTCATTTAAATTATTTCTTAATTAATTAATTAATTTATTTATTTATTTTTGTGCGTGTGTGTGCTGGAATATCTGGAAGGGGAAAAAAGCGAATATATTTTGTGCATAATTAGTACTTTTAAAAAATTAATGTCTAAAAAAATTCCAGTTATAATTTAAAAAAAATAAATAAATAATATTTGAAAATAAATAAATAAATAATATTAAAAAAATAAAGTAAAAAATAATGGTAAAAATAAAAATAAAAAGCACAAGAGGGTTGTGAAAAATTTTGGGGGGGAATTTGCGCCATTGAGCTTGGGGGGAATGGGCACCCCTGCTTTCGTTCCTATTTTAAAAATCAAATTTTTCTTCATCACAACACATGGAAAGCTTAATTTCGTTAAAGCCACTCACCTGATGCCCCTTTCTTTCTTCCTTAACTTACTTAACCGTTACTATTGAAAATAAACACAGAAACAAATACAAATTTGAAAAAAATATAAATTAATTACCCGCAAAAAAATTCTAATCACAAAAATCAGAAAGAAAATTATATTAATTCATTAAATATTTAAGGATATTAATTTTTGCAAGTAGACTTATGATATGGGTTACATTTACATCGTTTTGTGTTTTCTTTTGTTCTTACCTTTAGAAGAAAAGAGTGATTAGAACAAAAAACGGTTTTTATTTCTAAGTGCTCCTACAGCCACTTCAAAGGAACTGCACTAATCATTCAAAACCTTCCCAAATGCAATAAAATAGAAAATTTCGCGAATAAAATTCAAATAAGGATTTTATTTTGCTAAAGTATTGGCAAAACTCCGGTCAAAGTATTGGCAAACAGAAAATTCTCAGAAATTTCCACTGGGCAAAAATACATTTGTCAATTAAAATTCTTTGGCTAAGACTTTCAAATTCGGCTAGTACTCCGCTTACATTTGCAAGTTGGCTAATTTACTGGTTAGTAACTTAAGATCCTTAGCGCGAGCCCTGATTCATTCAGTAATTGTGTCATTTTTCCCATTTTTGCTCAACTTGAGCATTCAAAACAACGTTAATACTAGGCCAAACAAGGATTTTGAACACTCCTTTTTTTAGCCTACTTTCCCGTTAAAAATAAAAGAAAGACGAAAAAAGTATTAAAAGTGTGGCTTAATGCATCTAAAAAATATCACCTAGTCCAAAAAATATCGCCAAGTGAAAAAAAATATCGCCAAGTCCAAAAAATATTGCCAAGTTAAAAAAATAAAAAGGTAAAATGAATATCGAAAAATTAAAAGTTTGAAAGTAGGGTATTGAGATGGGGAATTTGTGTGTCTGTCTGTCGGTCGGTCGGTCTGTCTGTCCCCCCCTAATAACTTTTGAATGAACATTCCGATTTGGACAAACTTTTTTTTGTTGGAAAGATCTCGGTGAGTACAGCTCATTCCCATATTTGATTTTTCGATTTGAACAATTTTTGGTGCAACTTTAAACCGTTCAAACAACCTGGCCCGCGATATTAACTTTTTAGTTAACAGTCCGATTTGAACAAACTTTTTTTTAATCGAAACATCTTTTCAAGGGTACTTCATTCCCGTATCTACATTTTCGATTTGAACAATTTTTCGTTCAACATTGAACCGTTCAAACAAGCTGTCACCCCTAATAACTTTTGAGTGAACAGTCTGATTTAAACAATTTTTTTTTGTTCGAAGCATTTCGGCAAGGACACTTAATTACCGTATTTAAATTTTAAATTTGAACATTTTTGGTTCAACATTGAACCGTTCAAGCAACCTTTTCCCACCTAATAACTTTTAAGTGAACCGTCCGAATTGAATAAACTTTTTTTTGTTCGAAAGATCTTATCAAGAATACTTCATTCCCGTTTTTAAATTTTCAATTTGAACATTTTTACTTCCTTTTACGTAGTAAAGGAAGTATTGTGATCTCGAAAAAAATTTCACTCAAATTTCAGTCTAAATTTTGACTTTGCTCACCCCTGAATGAATGTCGCGTAGTTTTTTCGACCTGTAGCACGTGCATATGTACCTAACAACATACAAACAGCCGAAAAATCAATTTCGACCATCCCCGAGTAAATTACGACGAGTTTTCTCGTGACGTCTGTATGTACGTATGTGCGGGTGTATGTGCGGATGTATGTGCGTATGTGGCTCGCATAACTCAAAAACTATATGCCGTAGAAACTTCTAGCTTGGTATGTAGGCTCTGAGCGGGGTCTAGTTGTGCACCTCCCCTTGTGATTGCATTCGAATGTTCCCAAAGGGGTCTTTTACCCCTTTTTTGGGGTAAATCAATGTTAATTTCAATACAGACTCAAGTGATATGAATTGGCGCCACCACTTGGCGACATGTCGCCAAGCTTTTGGTCGCCAAGTGTCTGACGCCAACTTGGCGACATATCGCCAAATTGGCGACAAATTTAAATTAAATAAAAATTTAAATTAAGAAAAAATTATTCTTTGAATTTGGGTTCAACTTGGCGCTATTGGCGATATTTTGCGAAAAATTTACTGAATGATCTTAAAATCAGCAATATTTAGAAAAATAACCATCGTAAAATATTTTTTGCATTGTTTCGTGGTATATTAGGGGAGTAAATATTTGAATGCTCACCTTGCTCACTCCAAGCACTTTTTTTAACACTTAAGGCAACTACTAAGAAATTTACACGTAAAAGGAAGTAGTGTGGGGTCCATACCAGATTTTTTTGTTCAACATTGAACCGTTCAAGCAACCTTCCTCCACCTAATAACTTTTAAATGAACCGTCAGAATTGAATAAACTTTTTTTGTTCGAAAGATCTCGTAGAGACTCATTCCCATATTTCACTTTTCAATTTGAACCATTTTTCGTTCAATGATGAACAGTTCAGAAAAAAATTTAACATGAGCGCCTACTGGAAAATTTAAATTGAATGTTGATTCTGAACTTCAAGGCGGATTTCCTTCAAACTAACTTTGTAAGAAAATGATTTTGATAAATAATGTATTGTAAAGTACTTTTCTGAATAATCTTCTGTGAGGACTCTGATTCCTACTCCGACTCCTCAAACATGGCGGAAATGCAGGCTCAGAAAAAAATGACTGACTGGGCAGACGATTTTTTGTTTATTTATTTATTTGTTTTGTTTAATTTATTATTATTATGATTTTTTTTTGGCAGACGATATTTTTTTTTTTTTTTTTGCTAACAAAAATTTTTCATTCACGAGAGCATTTTATTCTTTATTTATATTTAACAACTGGCAACGGATTAAAAATGAAATTCAAGACATTTTATTAACGAACGAATTTTTTTTTTCTTTCTTTGATAAAATGTGTTTTGAAGTTCTTTGTACTTTTATTTTATTTATTTTTTTTTTCTTTTGAAAACGATTGTGGAATTTTTCTACGGAAGAACTATAACAGTTACATTCTTTAAAAGGTGCGACAAAACTTAATTGACTCGTTTATTTAATTTTTACGTGTCTATTTCATCTGATGAGAGGGGTATATTTTGCTTTTAGAAATTAGCTTTAAGTGCTATAGAGGTATGTTTGACATAATTTTCAGTTTCAGATAATCAAGAGAATATTGATCAGATGCTACAATGTCGATGTCGGTGTACGGGAAAGTAGGCTCGTTTAGTTCTTGACAGAACTTCTTGTCTTTTCTGGTGATGGGGTTACTGGTACCTCGACAAATATTGTGAGGAGTGTTGGAGCATCACAGCACATTTGGAATTGGACCTTGAAATATTTGCTTTTCTCTGCAAATTTTGCGCAAAATAATGTTGTATTTTACTTTCTGCACAAAGGTATAATATATTTCTTAATTTTGGTTTTGTTACAGTCTTAGGCCATCGGTTCCCAACCGGTGGATTGCAAACTGCAGAGAATTTGAGGGAGGTACGAAGGGGATCTGCAAAATAATATTGTAATGGATGAAATTTAACATGTTAGCCCAAGATGATAGCTCAAGTTCAAGCATTTCAGTTCATCATTTAATTTTCTCGAAAGAAAAAAAGAATTATTTAAGTAATCCGAGACATTTTCTCGAAAAGTTATCTTTAAAGATCAGTTTTCATTAACTTCAAATTCAGAATTATTAAAAACAAATGTACTGTTGTGTCAGAAAGAAATTTAAATTCTTACTCCTTTGGACAACATTTCTATGAGAAAAAGAATTTTCAACTAATTGAGATAAAATGCAAAAGCAACTTTAACGCTACCTAATGCAAGACCGAATCTGTCAAATATTTGAGCCAAACTTTGAACTTCTTTATTCCACAGCTATGCCTCTCTCATTAGTATTTTTCTTTTTTCAAACTTGACTGAATCCTAAAAAAATATCGCTGAGCTTGTTCTGTTGAATTTGTTTTGCATTCATTTTCTAGGTATTATTGTGGTTTGTATCTATGCTTGTCTTCTGTATTTTGCAATTATTTTTGTTCTTGTCATGAAGTATTGTTTCCGGAACAAAAAAATTCTTCCCAACTTAATTGCATGAGGGTGTTTATTACTTAGTGCACAAGAGATTCGCCTACTTCGTTCAGATTTTGGAAAGGGTTCACAAATGAAAAAAGGTTGGGAATCGCTGGTCTAGGTGTATTTCAACCCTTTAACGGGCACATGCTGTTTTTTAACAAAGTTTACATTTTATTCTATAATTGGAGAAATTAAGCTCATTAATAACCTAAAAAAGTGTTTTTTTAATTTGGTTGTGGCTATTGTTTTTAAGAGGGGTGGTAACATATTAACTACCACCCAGTACAAGAAATGACATTCTACTGTCTTATTCAATAGAAAGAATATAAAGCACAAATAATTCCACAAGTAAATGTGCAGTTTTGTAAAACTATTCGTTATTAGCTATATCAAAATTAAAATTATACTAATTGCACATGAAATAAGTGTTAGAAAAACTATATACAATGTAAATTGCCAAAAATATTTTTAGTTTTTCTGAATGAACGTGAAAAATAGAGCAGCACAGAATAAAATATAACATGTTGTACATAAAAGTTTTTTGCCTTTCTAGTGCGTTTTAATTCTAGCTTGGTAGTAAGATATTTACCACCGCCTTAAAAAAGCTTAAATCAACAGTGAAGTCACAGCTCTGCGCCATTGCAGAAAGAATATTGGAAAAGGAATTACGGCCAGATGACATCATACAACGTTTATTTCAACAGCACAAGACATACCATAACAGACATGGAACATGTCTGCTTGTCGCAGATACACAATTGGAGAAGAAATGACCTACTTCCAACTACAGGGCAACTTTCACGGAAAAGAATGAGTGCACTGCCAGCTATTTTCTACAGTAATACGCATGAGTTACTTGTTCCGAAAAGCTTCAGAGCATGGAAGTTTTATTTTAATATACAATTGTTTACAAATATTTTTTTTTTTTTTTGATAAAATAAGATTTTTCATATGTACACAGATATATGTACAACTTAGGCTTATATTTATGTTAGATTTTAACAATGAGAATTCTGTATACAGGTTTGCTGATTAAATAAGTCCATAGTTAAGCTTGCAAAAAATGCTGGAAAACTATCATGCTGAAGTAAATACACTTCCACTTTATCTGTAATTTGTTTGGAATATTCAGTTTCAATAAGTTGAATGCCTTCAGAATTTATCTATCAAGAGTAAAAAAATTTCAAATTAGCACAAAATTTAAGAAACTATTATTAACAAAATAATAATAATAATAATAAATACAATATGCAACAAAACATAAGATTGATATCACAAAAATTTTTAAAATCAAGTCTTGGTTGCAGCTCTATTCATACTAAATTGTAGGATAATAAATTACTACATTAATGGGTTAATAAACGAAAACTGCAAACTAAATGAAAACTGCAAACTTGAGTGTGTTGAACTGATGGAAAACTTCCCATATCAGGAAGTAATTGACTCAATGATTTTAATAATGTGCTCTGATGTCATGAACACCATGTTGGGCCGTGCTAGGCAGACGAGTTGTAGGCCTAGTTCTTCCAAACTGTTCCGCCGCCTGAAAAAGCTATCTAGAATGAAATATCCCAGTCCTTAACAGACAGGTCCTACTTATTAATTGGGTCCTGGGCCTAAAATTTCTAAGGGGCAGGAAATTTTCCATAAATCTAAATCAGGGTGGCCACAGGAAGAACAAAATATTTTTCCCTGACTATTCCCTGATTTTTCCCTGTATAACTAAATTTTTTCCTGATTTCTCTTTTTTCGTTTCTCATGCTCTTAAAGCTTAATTTCTTCTCTTCCTTGATATTTGGATATGCCTGGCTGTATAAACTACTTCAGGCACTATATTTATGTAAAAAATGAGCAACAATAACAAAGAAGGCGTTTGAGACTGCTAATTTGTTAAGAAAATATGAAGCTACATAGTCAGTTTGACTTATTGAACAGCACTAAAAAATGTCATTAACCCCACCACAAGGATTTTTTCCCCTTTAACTATCACTTTACAAAACTTCCAACATCTCCAAAGAGAGGCTAAACATTTTTTACTTAGTTTTTTAAAACTTTTGAGGAAACAATTGCATCTCTTAAGACACCTGGAAATGGTCTAAAATAGTGCTTTTAATATATGCGTCGGATAAGAAAACTTTTCAAGAAAGAAGCCCAAACCCTTTCCTCTAATTTCACTAAAGACGGTCGAATTCGTATAAGCCATACTATTTCTTCACCAAACAGTCCTCAAAGTTTTATGCCTTCTATTTTAAATCAAAGTATTTTCGGCAGAGAGACCTCAAATTCTTCCTCCTTAAGCCACTAAAAGAAATCCATAAAATAGCATAATTTGCATACATTCAGGGCGAAAATCCTTGAATTCACCTACTATCAATAAAGATGGTCTAAATAAGTATTTTCAAGCCCATAGTTTCAGATTTTTTCTGAACAGACTCTTTCCCTCTATATTTACATCACAAAACTAAAAGGTTTAAAACTTCAATTAAAAAAAATTGGGCAAGAGCCTCAAAATTTCTTCTGCTTGAGTCACTCTAGGGTAACTTAAAGTAAAGTACTTAATAATTCAGTTTCAAAAATTTTTTTGAGAGAAAGCCCTCAAACCCCTTCTCCTAAATCCATCAGAAGATGGCTTACATTTGGATTTTTAACGTTTCGATTTTAGAATTTTATCTTGGAAGAGCACCCACCCCTATCTTTATATCCCCTAAAATTTCAAGACTGCAATTTTAAAACTAATTCAGGAGACATCTAACGAATACTCTCTCTCTCTCCTAAGTCACTGAAAAATAGCAATAAATCCAACTTTAAAAATTTCCAGAACAATCCCAAAGCCCTATGCTCATGAAAGATCGCTGACAATTACATCTTTTAGACTCCAAAATTTTGGATTTTTCGAACAAAAATCCTCTTTGCCCTTTATCTTAATATTGCCTAAAACACCTTAAAAGATTTAGGATTTCAGTCTTTAAAAATTTTTAGAAATATCCTCCCCTTTTTTGAATTCCCCCAAAGATAGCCTGAAACAGAGTACCTCTGAACCCCTTCCTATAAGTTCACGAAAGATCATCCAAATGTCCATGTTCAGACTTTCCCTTTTTCCTAAGCACCCTAACCCCCTCTTTACTTTTATATCACTAAATACTAAAAGTCTTACCCCTCCCCTATTTTAGTTTTAAACATTTCTCGGCAGAAAGTCTCAGACTCTCCTCTCTCATTCAATTATACAAAGTAGTATAAAATTTACCTTTTAATGCTTTAGATATTTTTTAGCCTACTTTCCCGTTAAAAATAAAAGAAAGACTAAAAAAGTATTAAAAGTAGCTTAATGCATCTAAAAAATATCGCCAAGTCCAAAAAATATCGCCAAGTTAAAAAAAATATCGCCAAGTCCAAAAAATATCGCCAAGTTAAAAAAATAAAAAGGTAAAATGAATATCAAAAAATTAAAAATTTGAAAGTAGGGTATTGAGATGGGGAATTTGTGCGTCGGTCGGTCTGTCTGTCCCCCCCTAATAACTTTTGAATGAACATTCCGATTTGGACAAACTTTTTTTTGTTGGAAAGATCTCGGCGAGTACAGCTCATTCCCATATTTGATTTTTTGATTTGAACAATTTTTGGTTCAACTTTGAGCCGTTCAAAAAACCGGTCCCGCGATACTAACTTTTTAATGAACGGTCCGATTTGAACAAACTTTTTTTTGTTGGAAAGAACTTTTCAAGGGTACTTCATTCCCGTATTTACATTTCCGATTTGAACAATTTTTCGTTCAACATTGAACCGCTCAAGCAAGCTGTCACCCCTAATAACTTTTGAATGAACAGTCCAATTTAAACAAACTTTTTTTTGTTTGAAGCATCTCGGCAAGGATACTTTATTACCGTATTTAAATTTTCAATTTGAACACTTTTGGTTCAACATTGAACCGTTTAAGCAACCTTTCTCCACCTAATAACTTTTGAGTGAACCGTCCGAATGGAATATTTTTTTTTTGTTCGAAAGATCTCAGCGAGTGCAGCTCATTCCCATATTTGATTTTTCGATTTGGACAATTTTTGGTTCAACTTTGAACCGTTCAAACAACCGGTCCCGCGATGCTAACTTTTGAGTGAACAATCCGATTTGAACAAACTTTTTTTTGTTCGAAAGATCTTTTCAAGGATACTTCATTCCTGTATCTACATTTTCGATTTGTTCAATTTTTCGTTCAACATTGATCCGCTTAAGCAACCTTTCCCCACCTAATAACTTTTGAGTGAACCGTCCGAATGGAATAAACTTTTTTTTGTTTGAAAGATCTCGGAGAGGCTTTCCCATACATTCCCATATTTCGCTTTTTGATTTGAACCATTTTTCGTTCAATATTGAACAGTTCAGAAAAAAAAATTAACATTAGCGTCTACGGGGAATTTAAGTTGAATGTTGATCCTGAACTTAAAGTCGGATTTCCTTTAAACTAACTTTGTAAGAAAATGGTTTTGATAAATAATGTTTGTAACGTATTTTTCTGAGTAATCTTCTGTGAGGACTCTGATTCCGACTCCGACTCCGCAAACATAGCGGAAATGCAGGCTCAGAAAAAAAAATTACTGACTGTGCAGACGATTTTTTGTTTATTTATTCATTTGTTTTATTTTATTTATTATTATTATTATTATTTTTTTTTTTTTGGCAGACGATGTTTTTTTTTTTGTAACAAAAATTTTTCATTCACGAGAATATTTTATTCTTTATTTATATTTAACAACTGGCAACAGATTAAAAGTGAAATTCGAGACATTTTATTAACGGACGAGTTTTTTTTTTTTTTCTTTTTTTGATAAAATGTGTTTTGATGCTCTTTGTACTTTTATTTATTTATTTATTTTATTATTATTATTATTATTATTTTTTTTTTTTTTTGAAAACGATGGAGGATTTTTTCTACGGAGGAACTGTAACAGTTACTCTTCAAAAGGTGCGACAAAACTTTATTTATTCGTTAATTACTTTTTACGTGTCTATTTCATCTGATGAAAGGGGTATATTTTGCTTTTCGAAATCAGCTCTAAGTGCTAAAAAGGTATGTTTGACATAATTTTAAGTCTCAGATAATCAAGAGAATAATGATCAGATGCGAGAATGCCGATGTCGATGTACGGGAAAGTAGGCTCGTTTAGTTCTTGATAGAACTTCTTGTTAAATTTTAAGTTACAACAGTCGAAACACATCTTCTAAGTTCCCCGAAGATTGCTTAAATTTGGGTTTGTAATGCTGCAGTTTTGTAACTTTATCAAAAAAAAGCCACTTGTACCCCACTAGTTTTATGTCACTAAAATCAGCCAGATTCAGCTTTTTCAAAACATTCCGGGGAAGATATCCTAAACTTTTCATCCCCTTTAACTCTCCATACTCCAGAAATTGCCAGCAATTACAATTTTATGACTCTGTTTACGAATAATCCACCATGGTTTTGAAAAATTTTCTAGTTAGCCTCTAAAATATCCTTAAATAATCAAATATGTAATCTTTTTTTATACTTCAGTATTGAAAAATTATGGACTTGAACTCTGATTTAATTTTCCCTGATTTATTAACAAATTCCCTGATTATTCCCTGATTTTTCCAGAATTTTCAAATTCCCTGATAATTCCAGGTTTTCCCTGTTTTCCAGGTCTGTGGCCACCCTGTAAATCTATTTTCAAAATTACCCCAGTACATTTTACGCTTTTAAATTCATTGCTCTTTAATGTCTTTTTTTCTTTTTAGTGTGGTGGGGGAGTATAGTTTGTAATGAATTTAAAACACAGAGAATAAAATTGCTCTATTTTCTTTTAGGTTTTACCAGTAGCGTACATAGCCTAAGGTGCACTCCCCCGCAAAATTTGTAAGTGCCCCCCCAACTGTAAAATATAAAACGTATTTTTCCCGTGTAACTTTTGTGCTATTTTTCTGGGTCGCGCTCCCTCAAACCTCTTACACCCCTCCTCCCGCACCGCGGGGGCTGCGGGGACGCTATGTACACCACTGGGTTTTACTATGATTTCTGAATTCCCTTTAAAGGAGAAGCAAAAATAACTAAGCGAAAAAAGGAAATGCTGTTACAACATAGGTTTTCAGAAAGATATATTTTTTAAATAAGGTAATTAAGGAGTTTTGAGTGTGTTTCGTTTTTTAATTACCTATCAATTCAAAATATTATGCACCTGTGTGGGATTTCATAATTAACAATAGTTATTGACTGGAATAGGAAATTTTAATGTATATGTTAATAGGTAATGTGGCCTCAAATATCCTACTTTAAAATACGATAAATTAAAACTTTTACTGATACTTCATTTTTAATACTAATGCTTTACGTGTTTAAATTTGCAACAATTTCAAACATTTATGAAAACAATATCTAAATATTTTTGATTGAAATTAAAATTGACATAACTAATAAACAATTTTTGGGAAAACAATATGACAGGAAGATTTAAACCTAAAACTCTCTCTCTTTCATTTCACGGGTAAAAGTACATTTACGAAAATTATGGAAAAAATATTTTCTTTTCATTCCTCTTATTTCATTGAGGTGGGGAAAAGGACATGAAATAGAATTCCAGCGGACAAATTAATTTCACGGTAAAGACCTAATTTTAAGCTTAAGGTAAGTTTCTAGCTGCACTGTAAGATTAGTTAAATATTACTTCGGGACTATAATTTTATCAAACATTTGAGTGTGTGCTGTTTTTGTTTAACAAAAAAAGAATTGGAAAACATTATTATTTATTTATTCATTTATTTTTATCTTACCTATGAAAAATTGTCAGCAATAAATTTACCGATTTTGGGGGTCCTCACAATGTACTTTTGGGGGCTTTTAGAGATAAACAGAATAATGCAAAACATTTTTCATGAGCCTATTTGTTTACCCCTTCGTAATTTGTCTTCCTCTCATTTCTTATCCTTATGACAAAACTGTTGAATATCTGATAGATGAATAATCAGCAGTGCTAACACATATCCCAATTGGTGATGTGGATCAGATAAAAAGGATGATTAATTATTTCGTATTGATGGAAACACTTATTTTTCCAATTATTTTAAAAGTTTTAATAAAGGTTAGTTGATGTTTTTAAAGTTCAGAAATATTTTCACACATCAACAATGACTTTGAAATTTTATAATAATCTTAATTGTAATTTTTTTTTTTTTTTTTTTTTGAGTTTTTAAGAATTTTTACACATTGGAAATAAGTTGTTTATTAATCCCAAATTATATTTTTTTAGGAGCCAATATATGTTTTTTAATTCCTTTTTATTTTACACATCAAATGAAATTTTCAAATCAAACTAAAAATTTTAAATGAAAAATAATATTAATTACAACATTAGTTAATGCAAGTCATAATTATTATTTTGAACAATCAATAAATAGAAAAGAGACTATCTATGAAGCAGCTTACATATATCCAACACAATAGAATAAAAATTAAAAAGACACATTTGGCTATTAAAAAGATTTCATTAATTTATATGATCATATACAATACACTAATAGAAAAATTTCTAAGCCAGCATGGCATTAGACAATGTATGTTACTCATGTCAATTCATAAATGTCAATTCCATTAATGAATTGTTGCACAGTACTTACCTGAAATAATAAATAATCATCTCTAGAATCGGCATACATATGAGATAACTTATAGGTTTCGGAAGTAGGAACATCAATACGAAAACCTAAAAGCCTGTACACTGCTTCTCGAAATTCAGTTGATTTGATTCCAGCATTTTCCAAGATGAATCTTTGCTGTCTTTCAGCTGCTGCCAACTGCTCTCGTAAGCCTGTTTTTTGCAAAAAGAAAAAATACATACATACAATAGATAAAAATATAAGGTCATTTTACGAAAGTCATTTTACGAAAAGAATACATTTTGCTTGTAATGAAATTTATGAAACGTCAGTGTTTCACAAAATGATAAAATGCATACAAGAAAACATTTAAGTTTCAATGTGAAAGCAAACATAAGAAAAAAAAAGTGGTTTTGATTTGTACTTGGAAAATTAAAAGTTCGCCATAATTCCAAAATGAAAATATTAACTTCCTCATTACTCCACAGTAATTTCTTTCTTTTTACTTCCATTTACGCAGTAAAGGAAGTATTGTGATCCCGAAAAAAAATTCACTTAAATTTGGGTCTAAATTTTGATTTTGCTCACCCCCGAATGAAGGTTCAGTAGTTTTTTTGACCTGTCAGCAGGTG
>JAXGGA010020965.1:0-17365 GCA_038373865.1 Uloborus plumipes | reverse complement strand
AGGAAAGTTTCTACTTTAAAAAAGGGCGATGGGATGAAGAAGGGCGCCTCCTGAAGTTTTCAATTAAAAAGCGTACACTTGCTATCAATTTAACTTTTGTGATTGAACTTAGTATGTTTCCAATTTACATTATTTTACTTTATTTAATACAGTTCAAAAGGCCTCTCTTTATTTTTTTCTTCATTACTAAGTCTACTGTAATCCCCATTTTGATAAAATCAGAGAAGACCTGACGCATGCGTAGATTCGTGGAAGGTTTTACCTAAGAAGATCAGGGTAAAAAGTTGATGAGATCAGAATTAAATAAAGAAAAATTTAGTCTAAATCTGAAATTCAAAAGTTTTTTGTTTACCAAAGTAAGACTATGTAAACACCTTTGTACTATTTCCTCAAATACATATGTAAACAAATCTTGGTATAGCAAGAATTTTCTTTTGTGGGAGGGATGCAAATAATTTTTGCCTTGTGTTTATGAGCCAATATTTAGAAAAGTGCCAATTTGAAGTTGGAGTTTTCTGGAAAAAAATTTTTTTTGCAGAAAAAAAACTAATATTGGATTTTAAGTCTAAATTGGGTCTAAATGCAAGAAAATAAAAGGGGGGAGGTCAAGGAAGTTATTTACCCCCTCCTTAGATTACTCACTTCTAAGCCGTTACAGATCTGATGAATGTTACAGATCTGATGTTAATATGAACTATACATATTTGAGTTTATGCTTTCAGTCTTCGTTAATATCTCTAAATATGATATCATTTCCTTGCATTTTTAACATAGAATTAAGATAATTTTATTAAAATATATATATTAGGCTAAAAAATCAAATTTCATTATAAAAAAAGCATTTCTTGGAAATAAAAATGAGCGAGATAAGGTTTTTACATAAAATAAATTATGAGATTACCAAATCCAAGCTAATAAAACATTTGTTTTGTTTTGAAACAACACACAACTTCAACTTTTCAACACACAACTCTGCTGTTTGCTTTTCTTTAATTAGTTGCAAGAAATTTAATTTCTTGATCTTGAAATTTAATTTCTTGATCAGAAATTCAAATTTAGCATGCTAGTTATTATCTAGTTATTTAGGAGCGATTCCATACCAAATCACCGAATGGGTGTCGCACGACCGACTCGGATTTTTTTTTTAATTTGGTACACAGATTGATGGTATAGAGGTATGAAAAAGCCCAAAAGGAAAGTTACCTGCTCCACTTATTTTCTGAGATACATGCCCTCAAAGTTTGTCTGCCACGTCAAAATACTAAAAAAGTGATGTTATTTAATCATTTTTTATAAAAAATCGTACTCATGCAAAATAAAAGTGTTAGATATCTATGGAAACTAGTTACTCCAGGCATTCTGAAAAAAAATACTAGAACGTTCATAATGAAAATTGCCAAGGTACAGGGCTCTTTGAAGTTGTCACCACAAAAACTTGATTTTGCAGATTTTGCTAAAATTCAGGCAATTATTACAAAAAAAGGCGAACAAAACCAAAGGTCTTCTCACTTTCTGGTAGTGTACAGGTCCTCCCTGTAAATTGCTACGCAATAAATTTTTTGGGTTTCTCACTCCTTCTTGGAAATATTTTAGCACAAAAATAAGCCATAAGGCAAAAAATGCGTTTTTGGCCATCTTGGCAGCCATTTTTCTCATAAAGGGAGAGCAGTAGAAACTTTAATTTTTTTTAAAAACAAGCCACTGATATGTTAGCTATTCACAGGAAAAGAGTTTACTTTTGGTTATTTCTCCCATTAAGAGATATCCTGCTGACAGTATATGCATGTTTTTCGCGACGACCATATGCTTTTGTTCCCCCTCTCATGGACTTAAAATTAATTAAACCAAAAAATAATTATATATTTATTATTAGCTGTATTATCTACTCAATATGTCATGAAATTTAATTTATTAAATCATTGAACAATAAATTAGATAATTGATGAAAACAAGAAAAAGTATTTCTCTGATGCCTGAGCATTATGCATTCATAATTATAAAGCACTAAATACTTTCTTGAGAAATTAATTAACATAAATGAGCTCTAAATAGTTATATTATAAGCAATACCCAATCTTGTGATTGGGATACTCCTGTTTTTAATTGAGGAATTTCTTGAATATCACATGAATATCAGGAAAATAAATGAGGTCTTTTCGTTTGATGTAGGATACTTTATGACAAATTTCATTTGATGGGCTACTAACTGAGCATGGTGATAAAGAGCTATTAATTTCAGCATCGAATTCCATTTTACCTTATTAACAGTTAAATATTTACAAAATAATTAAATAAATAATTTAATATAAAGCCATGCTTGAAGAATTAAAATTAGTGCAACTAATTTATTCCCATACTGATCTTTACAAAACTGACATGTGTTGAGCACTGATAAGAACTGACAAGAATAAGTTTACTCACTAAAATACTAGTTCACAGATACTATAAAGCGTACATTCTATTTTCCACAAAATAATACTGCAACAAAGAACAATGGTATAAAGGGGTAGGTACTAAAGAATTTACTGAAGTAGGTACTATCAGTGCTCAACGCATGTCAATTTTGTAAAGATCAGTATGGGAATAAATTAGTTGCACTAATTTTAATTCTTCAAGCATGGCTTTATATTAAATTATTTATTTAATTATTTTGTAATTATTTAACTGTTAATAAGGTAAAATGGAATTCGATGCTGAAATTAATAGCTCTTTATCACCATGCTCAGTTAGTAGCCCATCAAATGAAATTTGTCATAAAGTATCCTACATCAAACGAAAAGACCTCATTTATTTTCCTGATATTCATGTGATATTCAAGAAATTCCTCAATTAAAAACAGGAGTATCCCAATCACAAGATTGGGTATTGCTTATAATATAACTATTTAGAGCTCATTTATGTTAATTAATTTCTCAAGAAAGTATTTAGTGCTTTATAATTATGAATGCATAATGCTCAGGCATCAGAGAAATACTTTTTCTTTTTTTCATCAATTATCTAATTTATTGTTCAATGATTTAATAAATTAAATTTCATGACATATTGGGTAGATAATACAGCTAATAATAAATATATAATTATTTTTTGGTTTAATTAATTTTAAGTCCATGAGAGGGGGAACAAAAGCATATGGTCGTCGCGAAAAACATGCATATACTGTCAGCAGGATATCTCTTAATGGGAGAAATAACCAAAAGTAAACTCTTTTCCTGTGAATAGCTAACATATCAGTGGCTTGTTTTAAAAAAAAATTAAGTTTCTACTGCTCCCCCTTAAGAGAAAAATGGCTGCCAAGATGGCCAAAAACGCATTTTTTGCCTTACGGCTTATCTTTAAGCTAAAATATTTCCAAGAAGGAGTGAGAAACCCAAAAAATTTATTGCGTAGCAATTTACAGGGAGGACCTGTACACTACCAGAAAGTGAGAAAACCTTTGGTTTTGTTTGCCTTTTTTTGTAATAAATGCCTGAATTTTAGCAAAATCTGCAAAATCAAGTTTTTGTGGTGACAACTTCAAAGAGCCCTGTACCTTGGCAATTTTCATTATGAACGTTCTAGTATTTTTTTTCAGAATGCCTGGAGTAACTAGTTTCCATAGATATCTAACACTTTTATTTTGCATGAGTACGATTTTTTATAAAAAATGATTAAATAACATCACTTTTTTAGTATTTTGACGTGGCGGACAAACTTTGAGGGCATGTATCTCAGAAAATAAGTGGAGCAGGTAACTTTCCTTTTGGGCTTTTTCATACCTCTATACCATCAATCTGTGTACCAAATTAAAAAAAAATCCGAGTCGGTCGTGCGACCAACTTTTTTTTTTTTCGGTGATTTGGTATGGAATCGCTCTTAGCGAAGTTATGAGAAATTGAGCACCAAAAAAAAAAAAAAAAAATATATATATATATATAAATATATATATATATAATTATCATAAGAGAATTATATATTATTTATATATATATTAGAATAAATAAACTAAATGAAAATAAAATTAAAACAAAAAATAAATAAATAAAATAATAATATTAATTACTTGACTTAATTTCTGCATGTGTCAATTTTTCTTATTTTACTAACTTCTATTGTTAGGTCATACAAACCACAAATGAAGCAATTGTACTAAAACTCATTGCTTTTCATTTTTTAAGAACAAAAATATTCAATATATATGGCTAAAACCTATGATTTTTGCTTTTTATAATTCTGAAACGTGTGAGTTAGTTCTGTAACATATTCGCTGTTTTTCAATGTTACCGCTCTGACTGTTACCGATCTGACAAACTGACAAAGTTTTTTTTTTATTTCCGAGTCGATCGCACTAAACCAAAATCAAACACGTGGTTTTTTCACTTGTAATAAAGGACTATACTTATATATAAAATAATTTTTAAAATAATAAAAACTGCGCATTTTAGAGCGTGTTACCGATCTGATGACTCAAATGACACACATTTTATAAATCACTTTTAAAAAATCTTACCTGCAATTTTAGATGCAGAAATGCAAATTTTTAATTACGATTCGATAAAACATCCCACCAGGTACTCAGTATCACGTGGTATCGGTGCAGGAAATGATTTTGGGAGCCTAAATATAGATCGGAAGTTATTGTTACCACTCTGACGGCGGAACTTGGGACACGCTTATTTCGCATCGCTAGAAAATCAGAAATCGATTAAAAACAAAAATGAAGTAAAATATTAACAAAGGGGTAAAAATAGAATCGTTTTTTGTACAAGTGCGTTTTTTTTTGGGGAAGTTAGAAAGTGCGCTTAAGCTGTTTGCATGCTAAGCTTTGCTACTGGGGACACGTTACCGATCTGATTTTCGATGTATAAAACATATTTTCTGAAGAAAAAAAATTTTTTTTTCTGATATTATTAGATGAAATGAAAGCAAAACTTGTCTTCTTTCTGGGGAAAATTATTTTTTTAACTAGTTATTGAAATACTAGTGAAAATTCACTTGGGACTCAAATTGGCACTTTTCTAAATTTTATCTCAGATATACTACTACACTGTAAGAAAAAGATGTTGGTTTTACAGCTAATTTTACAGTTATTTTAGCTAATTTTACAGTAATAAACTATAAAAGTGCCAATTAAACAGTAGTAAGCTGTAAAATTGCTAGTTTAACAGAGTGTTACAGTGCATTTTACAGTTTTAAACTGGAACCTCTGTTGTCAGTATTATACTGTCGAGAATAATACAACTAATTTTGTGGTAAAATTGCTAGTTTTACAGTAATAAACTGTAAAAAGGTTAGTTTTACATTTTACTGTTTAAAACTTTAACTTCTGCTACAAGAACTATACTGTAAAAACAACAGTTTTTTTTTTTTTTTTTTGCAGTGTTCCATTACACCAAGGATTTTTGGAGAGGGTGGGGGGGTCCAACCTTCCCTGATGTCGGGTAAAGTTTCAATTTTTCGAATCCCAAATCAAATTCAACAAAACATGTTTTTGCACGAAAAATTATTATTATAATGGGTTTATTTTATCAGTAGTACATTTACCTTTAAAGTGGAAAGCCTATTTTCTCTCACTGTAAAAGTTTGTCCCTATTTTTTCAGATAAATGCAACAAAATAATTTGGATAAGCAATTTATCAAACTAAATGCAACTTCAGAACCACTTAGTGGCAACGCCTATTTTTATCCGCTTCAATGCAAAAGACAAAACGAATTTCTTTAATAACGATTTCTAACGAAAATCAATTCCGAGTTTCAATTTCAAGTGAGAAAGAAGGGAGAAATTTTCATTTCAGGTTAATAATGCCAGAAATGTTTCATTCGAATGAAATGGAACGCTTTTCGAACCAAACATACTTTCGCTTGAGCACGAAAAAGAACACCCCGTTGCCAGTTAACTCGCGAACAAAAGTATAAGTTCCCCTTCTTTCTCTCTCTCTTTTTTCCCCTCCCGGTTTTAGTTTGTTTTTTATGTTTTTTATTACTATTTTTTTTCAATCTCGCGCGTTTCACGGAAGAATGAAATTCGAGCTTCCAAATCAAGACCGATCATTCATCTTGCCCGTTGGAAATGAAGTGAATTCAGACTGAAAGCACCCACTTGGGGTTTGGAAAACACGTCAAATAGCACAGTCATATTAGATTTAGCACTTTTCCGTGTTATTAGATTCTCTTACGCAGTTTTTGGAATTTTATCGTTAAATTATATTATGACCCCCCCCCCCCCCCCCGAAAAAAAAAAACTGACACAATGATCTATGCAATCTGAAAAAGTAATTAAATTTCCGCCATCATTTTGCTGATAATGTTTGGTATGAAAATCTTTGTTTACTGACTTATTCATTTGCATTCTTTTCAGTGAATATAACGTTGGCCAACAATGGTAGCTGGCTTTTTTTCAGTTAAACAGTTATTAAAAAAGATACAGATAAAAACAATGACTTGTAGGAATTTTTCAAAAAGATGTCATGTTTTAAGTTTTAGAGCTAAAATTCTGATTTAAAAAAGAAACTATTTTTTTTTCTTGCAGAACTTACGTGAAAAATTTTAATGAAAAAATGTTCAACGTTTTCTACGAATCAACCACTTTTATTTTTAAAAACAAATTTGCTGACCAAATTTCAAAGCATCGTTTCCACACCAGCTTTGTTACGAAATACTTTGCTCTCTCTTGGTGTTCATTACTTTTCAAAATTAACTTCCAATTTGTTCATTGTAAAAAGATTAGAGTTATCTGAACTATGCAATACACCGCCAAGTCGACCATTTTGATCCATGGACAGCTGTTTCGAGCTTATTCAGCTCTCATCAGCATGGAATATGAAAGTAAACGAGTTGGAGGCAAAAATCCTCTTATATAGCAAAAAGAGCTAGAAAAAACTGGTAGCTAATGTGAAATTAGAATACCAGTGAGTGACCGCACTTAGTACGGTACAACTCGTAATTTTTTTAGGCAGAGCGCAAGGTATAAAGCAGGAACTATTTCACTTTGCCCCTCATTTTCTACAATAGAAAGTTGGATGGTCATATCAATTACAAAAAAAAAAAAAGGTATGCACTGGGTCTTTCGAAAGTATCAGAATGATATTGCTGCCTTGTCGTGCTAGACTTGACAGAAAATAGCTCTTACTGCGCAAGAACTTCAAAAATGCTTTTCAAAAAATGAAAAATATCCAGTCCACCCAGGGATTAATCCGTACTTCTCTTGAATCCCAATTAATAAATCCAAACGTAAGACTTCCTTGTTGTGGTTTTTGATAGTTTTTACTGTGAAGTGTTGCGTAATGCTTTACTATTTCCGTGAATTGATTTCTGATGCCATCGTTATTTTCGACACATTGTAACATCGCAAAATATCATGCAATAGGTATTAGTTCGACACTCTTTCAGTCACCCAATGGGAGGTCGCTGTAACCTTCCAAAAATTTCACCATTCTTCAATTATATTTGATGATTCGGCAAATTTGGAGACATAACTCCAAAATGCTATTTTAAAAATAATTATAATGTTATGCTCAAGCTCATATTTTTAGTATTTGTTAAAACTTGTTTCATTCGGCAAATGAGAAATTTACCCCTCCTAAAAGTTTTAAGTTCGGGGCTTCCGTGCTATCACTAAAAAAATAATTAAATAAGCAGCATAAAAAATAAACCTTTAAAAGTAATTCCTACATTTTTGCGGACTAGAGAGCAATGGTTACATAAAACGTCAAACTTTAATTCAAGACAAAATATAAAAATAGTGTGTTTTAATTTTTCCGCATAACAAAGGCAAATGATTTTTAAGCTACAACAGTTTCTGGTTTGATTTCTTGCAATCTTTTATTTTCTTCCACAGGATATTTTGATGTAATAAATTTTACACTCATCAAAGAACGTGTTCTTACATTTTGGCGTTAATAAATATTGGGCTATGTAAAAACTGTTAATCAGTTTATACCATGTTATTCTAAATGGATATTATGACTAACTTTCAATATTTTGTTTTTCATTTTTCTTGCAATTTTAATTATTTCCAGCAATGAAAATTACAGAAGATTTTTCTTAAATTAAAAGACTTTTTTCAACGAAGTCATCAGAAAACTTCGCAATGTATAAAAATGTCGCAGCAATATCGTCGGCACCATGCTAAAGTAACGAATGTGAAAAATCGCGTTTTTCAAGTTCAATGGTTTCCCGTAGTACTAAAAAGGGGCTACCTACTGGCAAAATGATGAATCTGTTAGATGGTCGTAAGCCAATGTCATTTTTACGAATATGCAGCTTTGCCCGAAAAAGTTATGCTATACTAACGAATATGATATTCGACAGTTTACATAGTTAAACAAATTAAAAAAATCCCAAACGTTATAATCTGAACTAGCGAAAATGCCAGTTTCGTTAGTTTTCATTACCACTAAGACAGTTGAATGCGCATATTAAACCATTGTAATGTTTCAAATATGACACATTCGATAGTATACGTTGTAATTTTGTCTTTGCATAACTATTCATGAAAACGAATGTGTCATATTTGCTACTTAGAAATAATCTCGATAATTAAATCAAAAGTTAAAAGATGAATGGAATTTTTCTTTGCAACTAAAATCTGTACCTCAGAACCAGAGTAACGTAAGTCCATTTTCGTCATTTTTCAGTAGAGGGAAAAAACGATGTATTCGACAATCGTTTTTCCCCTCTACCGAAAAATGACGAAAATGGACTTACGTTAGTCTGGTTCTGAGGTACAGAAATTAACGTTTTGTTTTGTTGCCATTTTACGTCCTTTAACTTCTTTGTTTGTTTCATTTTTCTCCCCCTTAATCATTTTTTTCTGGATTTTTTTCATCTTTAATAAATATCGTCTGCTTAGTTATCACAGTTATTTGGGTTAAAAAAAAAGTAAATAAATAAAAATAAAATAAAAAGAATGGATCAAAAATAATTTTTTGTATTTTTTAAAAATCGTCTGTTTCTTCGTTAATTCTTAATAGCTGTTGTGAAACTGTGTAGTTACTTGTTTCTTCTCTACTAGAAACTGTGTAATTATTTACTTTCCATTATTTATATTATATTTTTCTTGTGTTCAATAAAAGTTTTTCTTAGTAAAAAAAAACCGTTCATTTAATTTTTCATCCATTATTATTAATTTTTATAGCAGTTTTGTAACCCAAATGTAAAGTATCGAAAATGAATGCCATGAAACTTCATTGCAAACTATCGAATATTCTCTAAAATTTCATATTCGATACTTTACCTTCAATTCAGTGACTTTCGACCAAAAATGTCCATGTTGGTAAAGTAGCGAATATTTTTAAACAATTATTATTGATAACTTTACAAATAATCAAAATTGAAATGACATCTTCGGACGATAGTTTTACACTTAAAGATATCTATAAAAATTTAAAATTGAAAATAACCAAACGCGTCAGGTGGGAAAAAATTATATTCAATGTTTTGACTCTCCTGAAAAGTGCCACTTTTCACATTCGTAAGTTTAGCATGGTGCCGACGATATCTTCCCTACTTTTGTTCAAAGCATCTTTACTTCTTTCCTAATGCTACAGAATACGAATAAATAACAAATAGTTTCCTTTCACAGCTTTAATTTAATTTTCTTTTAAATTTAGCGACTGATTTCTATTAACTATTAGTTAATATGATTTTTTATTAGAAGTTCAACTAGGACAAATACATAACCTTGGCTTGAGATAGTAAGTAAACCTTAGGGCGTATCACATTTTCTCCTAATGTCAATTTGGAGTCACCTTGTAGTTTTCACTCTACGACCTCGCATTAAAAACTCAGTAACCAATCCAGAAACTGATCTTGTAACATACATTTGAAATTCAAATCGAATAAGAGGCACATTTTCTAACTCTCCTGCTGATTCCAACATTAATCCTGAGGGAAAATGCGGAATAAAGCGAGTTATTTTCTAATAGCTTCAAATTCCACTATCCAATTAGTTCCGTGTTTAACGTAGAAGTTAGCGCACAACATCAATTCCGTAAACTTTCAAGTACAGGAAGTGGTTGTTAGTAATGTGAGACTGAAAGACTGAAATTTTAAAAAGCTATCATTTCAATGTCGATCCATGACGAAACGAGTAAAGAACACAACTGACGCTTTAGGTTGTGCTTTGATATATTCGCATACAATCAAAATGACTAATGCAGGCAGAACGGAAGAAGGGGGGGGGGGCATAAATGTCGCTACACGTATAATCATGTACTAGAATTGGTAAAAAAAACTGAAAACTAACTGCTTTGAAGAGGTTTTACCGGAGCTGGTCCCCCTCTCCGCGCACCTCTGCAGTTATGATGTTGTGCTTCAAAAATCTTCCATAGACTAACACTTTTCCCTATTAGGATCACTCTTCCAAATCTTGTAGTTGTGAGCTATTAAGGCTACAGTGGACACATTTTTTTTCTCAATTATTGATATATACAGGGTGTCCACTCCAATCGTGGACCAATAGCTAATTTCTAAACCGTTAGAGATAAGCATATAATTTATTTAGGAAAAAATCTCCAAATTACGAAAGGAATTTTGGGTCTATTCAATGTTTTTCAAAAAATCAAATTTTGAAAGAGTTACAAAATTTAAATTTTTATACAGCCCCCCAGTCCTATCAATCATATTTAGTAAAACATTCTTGACACTGTAACGTTTAAAACTAAAAAAAAATCACTCTTCTACCACAAAAATTGACCGAGTTATGACGTTTTGAAAAATCAAGATTTTGAAGGATTTCGCATACGGTCCCTAAGCGATCGCTCGATGACGTCGTGAAATAATGCAAAATCTTGATTTTTCAAAACGTCATAACTCGGTCAATTTTTGTGGTAGAAGAGTGATTTTTTTTTAGTTTTAAACGTTACAGTGTCAAGAATGTTTTACTAAATATTATTGATAGGACTGGGGGGCTGTATAAAAATTTAAATTTCGTAACTCTTTCAAAATTTGATTTTTTGAAAAACATTGAATAGACCCAAAATTCCTTTCGTAATTTGGAGATTTTTTCCTAAATAAACTATATGCTTATCTCTAACGGTTTAGAAATTAGCTATTGGTCCACGATTGGAGTGGACACCCTGTATATATCTAAAACTTTGTGTACTTGTGTATTTACTTCATCTAAAAGTATAAAAAAATTGGTGCAAAAACAATGAATACTTTTTTTGAAAGTTAAAATAGAAAAAAATTTTAACAAAATTTCAAAATGCTCCATGCTTCATTCTTTTTCCAACTTTGAATTTTGCCGCTGAAAAATTCACATAAATTTTTATTTTCAGCCATCTTTTATAAACTATCTCATAAAGCATTACATGTAATGAATAAATTTATGTAATCATGCCTAATGATTGGAAATTAAGTGGGAATTCAAAGTTTGAAAAAAATTGTGACGCATAGAGCGTTTTGAAATTTTGTTAAATTTTTTTTTAATTTCAAAATTTCAAAAAAAGTTTTTATTGTATTTGCACCAATTTTTTATGCTTTTAGATGTAGAAAGTTACAAGCAAACAAAGTTTTAGACTTATAGATCAATAATTGAAAAAAAAAAAAAAAACATTTTTTGTGTCCACTGTAGGCTTAAAATACTAGCACGAAACAGCATTGAAGTCGACCTCGAGATATTTTCAATAACTGGAGTGAAATATTGGTTAACTAAAGAATCACCAACTTGTTGCAAATGTCTGCCAACGGTGGGTTTTTTATTTCGCTGACAATATTAGTACAAAAGATCGTTAATTTCAAAGAGAAAATAACCTTCATTCCTACAAAATATTAGGATCAAATAATGGAAAATAACATGTGCTGTCTGGATAACTAGATTAAATTTAATATTAATATTAAATGATTTACTATAATTAAATTTAAACATGAGTTGCTACAATTATGATATTTTTGCGATCTGAAACAGTCCAAGATGGATACCAAAGAGCTCGACCGGAAAGGACACAGAGAATGGGATGACGTTAAATCGAGAGGCGAGTGATTGGATTGGTAGGCTATCTTGACTTAATATTTATTTCAAAATTTATGCTTGGCACCCTAATATCACACCTCTTCATTGATCATTTAACCTGTTAACTGGGTATGACGAAATATTTCGTCATACATAAAAGCCTACAGCAATGGGCATGACGAAATTTTTCGTCATGGAAAAAAATCGTAATATATTGATTCCATCACGTTCTACGTTGTTCTTATCTATTAAATCTTATAGTGGTTATATATATGCCATCATATTGTCGATGCGTCATGAATTTTCATGTTCTTGTAATCTGTAACTTGAGCACTATTAACGGGAAAACGGGAGCTGCATGATCTATACTTCGAGCTGCCACAATTTGGATTCATTTTAGTCTGCATTTCAGTATCTTACATGTTAGTAATAACTTTCTGATTTGAATATTCTTGTGAGTTTCAGTGTTTTTTTTTTTATTAGTAATAAATTTAAGTACTTTATTATTACTTACTTTTTATAAATTTAAGTACGACTTAAGTACTTTTTATTTTCTACAAAATATGGCTAAAAATATAAAATATTTTATCAATATAAATAAAAATCATAAGTTAAAAACGATATTCTTTTATTATTTGAGGTGTGATATTACTTATCGCTGCGAAAAAAAGTCCCCATTGTGAAACGAGTTGAGCAATAGCTAATTTCCCGGTTAACAGGTTAAAAAAAAACTTTATTCGTGTTTCATTGCTATTTTACAATGCTGCTTTTAATTAAGTTTCCAAGTGCTAAAATAAAATTGCAATTAATCTTGTGATCCATAAAAAAATACCATTCATCGTGTAGTATCTTCTGCACAAAATGGTCCACAAAGCTTAAGCGTTTGTAAGGTGTTTCATTGGAAGAAAGATAAACCCTTAAGTGAACTTTTTATTTTATATATCTATTTTAACTTTTAAATCTACATTCTTGACATAAATTCAATCAAGAACTATCATTTCTGATATCTGAAGCATAAAGTTTATAACAAATGATGTCAATCTAATTCATTCATGAAAATGACAATCGTTAATGGCCCATAACGAGGATGTATGCAGACCACTTCATCAACACTCCCAAGCAGATAAGACAAAATTCTCATTTCGGCAACTACTTCATTAGTCACCTTTAAAGCATCATTGGGCGCTTATCAGTGCATTACGTGTTTCATCTTCTTTGATGTAGCAATTTGTCACATTTGCGGAAAATTTTTCCTTTATGACTTCCTATTCTAATAATAGGATATATCGTTGCAAAAAATGTGGGTCAGTTTTGAGGAAATGTTTAGAAAAATGCTTTTTCAATTTAAATTTAATTTGACCTGGTTCTTTAGCCTACTAGCAATATTTTCATATACTATCGTTAGTTTGTAAAATAGCTTTTATTTGCCCTTTCTTGCAACTGGTTATGTGAAGATTCGAAGCAAAGGTAGATGATGCTTCACTTACTGCAACTTAGTACATAAATGCAATGTACTTCCGTAATTTGTTTGTAATATAAGCTACAGATCGTTGAAGCAAATGGGCCTGATGCAAAATTACAAAGACTGTACTCATTTTTAACGCAAGGACTATGTGCTTACTGTCCGTCCGTGAGAGCCGCGCCTAGCTCTCGGGAACCGGTCCCCTTAAAAAAAGGGTGATGGGCTGTGAGTGGGAACTTTTCCAGGCAGCACAAAAAACGTTTAAACGTTTTATAAACGTTTTTAATCCGTTGTCACAACGTTAACAACCATTTTACAACCTTTAAAAAACGATGTGTGCTACTTGGGTTACGAAGTTTTCAATTTGAAACTTGTATTTTGACATTTTCGACTAAACTATTTATTTAAAATTAGCATAGTTCTACGTTGTTTGATACTGCTCAAAATGCTTCTTATAATTATTCCCCTTATTGTTGTCTTACCTACTACTCCTATGTTGGAAAGATGAGAGAAGACCTGACGCATGCGTAAATAAGTGGAAGATTTACCTAAGAAAATCAGACAGTACGTAATTTATCTGTAACTTTGACCCAAGCGACAAAGCATTCGAGGTCAAAGTGTGTGATACTGAACTGCAAAGACTTCACACATTTTAAACGCTATGACTATTCATACTTCAGTAACTTGACTGAAGAGCAAACAGCCGAGCTTCTAGGAAAACATATATGATGCTGAATTGCAAGTACTATCGTGCACATTTTGAACGCAATGTGCTTTTGTAGTTTGGTTGCTAACTAAACGACTTTGAGCATCCAGACATGGACTAGACACATTGAGTGTTGAGGACATAATACCCAAAAATGCAATTCATAATAATCATGAACTTACCGCACTATCGGAACCAGAACTAACTTTCTTGAAGAGGGAGGGTCATACAGTACTTACGTGTTAGGCCGCGGTAGCCCGATCGGTAAGGCGTCGGACTCATGACCAGACCAGGGGGTTCTGGTTCAATCCCAGTCGATCTAAGATCCACCACCGTTACTAATGGTGGCTCGGTGACGTTAAATAAGGGTCGTGGTCACAAAGTCCTCCACGTGAAACGATACTGGACCAGGGGTTTGCTCTTCCCTTGGTCTGAATCAAAAGACCAGAGTGCTCTTTAGGGCCCCATCCCGGTTAAACCACGAGTTGTGGCAGGTACGGGGGAACATGGAGTGTGTGAAGTACTTACGTGTTACACAGCAATATTATTGGTAACACGTGCTAAAAGTAAGAGTTCCGGGGAATTGATTCCCAAAAAAGCAGTTGCCCATTATTTATTATCAAACAGAAAAAGCAAATAAAAACGGCCAAATTAAAATTTTGAAAGTATGTTACATTTATATGATAGTGACATCATACAAGGAAGCAAAAACATTCCACAACACTCCTCAAAATACACACATGAGTTACAACTTTTCTAATAACACTCACTCATTTATTTATCAACACAGAATAAACTCATCCATCGCTCTTGTCAATGGGAAGCGGTTGAGGAAGCTAACTCCGGTCAATACGAGGCCCATTTCTCTTGTTAGTGGTTGAAATGGGGCATCAGTGAAATGCGAAAAACGTTCCATTCATTCCGACTGATCGTTCGTTTAGTCCACGCATCACTGGATTAAAGGCATTGTCCAACTGAGAATCTGATTGAAACTGAGTGTGACATTAATCGGTATGCAGTGTGTTTATTTACGTTCCGATTGGGCAGTTCAGTTCGTTTGCTGGACTACCGAAATCCGGGTTCGTTTTCCTGGTCTTTAAATAATCGATATTAAGTGTCAATTTAGTTGCGACAAAACGTGGTAATTAGGGACGTGAATGTACCCAGACATGAATACAACATATAAACGATCAACTAATCAATCTAAGTAACTTATTGGTATTTTTAAGCAGGAATTGGTGAGTAATATCTACTCTGCAATCGGTATTTGTTACAATATCTTACTTTCTAGTTAGGTTATTAACTCATGGATCTCTGTGCTAAAATTATCAAGAACGTGCTTGTCGTGATATCTGTGAATAGAGATGTACTATCGCTTGCTTCCTTGTAGTAATTGGTGAGTATCTAATGACAAATTAGGTACTACAAAAAAAGCGAGTTGATATGAATGTATCGAGAGATGACTTAAATAGTAAATCCAGCTTTAATCAATGTAAGAACTTTATCGGTATTTTTGAGTCAGTGACTGATACCTATCTCTTTAATTAGTTAATTGGTTATTTACGGTAATGCTAAAATCAGATAGCGCTTTAGTTGCGTTTCTATATAACCATCAGAATAAAGATCATCTGCTTCTCTTTAAATCATAAATATTAACTTTGATGTTTAAAAAATTCTAATTAATGAAGTCATTTACCAAAAACTTGAATAATAGACAAAATAGCTCAATGTCTACCTCACTCATTAGTTAATTAGCTCATAGATGGCAGGGTAGAAACTAGCGCCCTAATTACCGTTTAGTGGCGCCTTCTATGAAATAAGTTATTCACTGGAGGGAGACCCCGTCAGCTTCTACGTTGAATCCCAAAGTTTTCTTATTTACTAATCGAATGTTTTGACATACTAAACTGTGGTTAAGCCTTAGAACGTAACTAATGTTTAATGTTAATACCGTAAAAAACATTAGCTGTTCTGAACTGTTTAAAACCAAAGTAAATAAATGAATAAGATCGTATGGTAAGTTTAAAACGTGATAGTAAGTATGCCGTATAATAATGAGAATATATACTACTTCCTTTTCAACAAAGTCGTACAATATTTTTGAAAATACTCATCAAGTGTAGCAATTTCAATCGATTCTTTCACGCAATCTAGCGAACTATCGGAAAAAATAAATTCAAGAAATAACGAACTTGTTGAAAACTCTTTGAAAATCTTCTGAAATTTATACTTTGAAAAACTGCATTATATTACAACAGCTTATTCTACGCAAATAAACCTTGAATGTATGCGACTTTTAAATGAGCACCAACACGGTGTTTTTAAACCTCACAATCGTATTTTACCACGGCTCACGACTCTCTTTGTTTAAATTTCAAGGATCTTTGTATTTGACGGCGCTATTGAAATGAAGTTGGATTTGCCAATAATAAAAAGGAGAAATAGTCGACAAGAATGATTTTATCACGGTATTGCGGCAATTCAAGAACTTAAATAATTAGTTGCACGACCGTTTCTAGATTGTTTACTGCCACTTTCACTCATAGATGAAAGAAATTATGCGCTATTTTGCCTCGGAATATAATGTAAATTGGAATCCTGCTTGCGAGTAGTATGATGAGCTTTTCACTTCAAATCTTTTTCTTTTGAGCATACCATGTGATTTTCTGCCATTTCAAAGAGCTTATTAAATTCTAAACTAGTGTCCTTGTTTTCTTCTTTATTAAATTTCAACGTTAGAAATGGTTTATGCTGAAAAAAAAATCTTTTTTCATGAATAGCTTGTAATTAGTTTCATACGTGTTGGAAAATGATAATTATTATGAAGCAATCCTAAATTACTATGAAGTTTGAAGTTTGACAATAATCATTTGGTACTGTACAAGGAAATGCATTAACCGAGGGCATAATGGGGTAGTCCAAGGTAAACAGTCTTTTTTTCTTTTTTTTTTTTCGTACTTTTAAAAGTCACGAACATTTATTTGTCAAAACCTGACAAATTTTTCAAGATTAAATAGCAGTAATTTAAAAATTTCTATCCATTTTTTTTCCTAACTTACGAGTTAAGTTTTAATTCATGTCGCGTCTACACTTTGAAATTAGCTCATAGATTTCTGAGATTGCTTTACCTAACAGGGGTTCATCAATTTTTAATTTTGGGGAAGGTAGAGGGGCTCAATTTTTCGAATATACTCCGAATTGTTTTGAATGATAAAATACGGGTATGAACACAGTGCAGCTAATGAGAAAGGGCTGTTGGATATTAAAA
>JAXGGA010020964.1:0-17365 GCA_038373865.1 Uloborus plumipes | reverse complement strand
AAAAAAAAGGTTGAAAAAGCAGGTAATATCGCTTTGGATGCAATACTGAATAGAACAGGCAATAAGGAGTGAAGCAACTACTTTTCTTTTTTTTCTGGAAAAGGAAGAATAAGGAAGTAAAAGTGAAGTTGAAATTGATGCAGTGTGTTCACAGCGTTAAATCCTTTTCAACGGTTTCAAAAATGCCTCGAATAGGTTCCTATACACTGCACTGGTAATTGAAAAAAAAATTATTTGTGTGAAGTGCAAGTAATTCATTTATGAAATGCAAACTATTGTTTTCCAGAGACATGTTTGTGACACCTTATAATAGGAGACTTTTCCGCGTAAATAAAGCTTTTCCCGATTTTTTTTAATTAAAATTTATATCTAAAGGTTTTGGTTTAAACTTTAAAAATAAAATTATCGTAATCCAAATGCCTGAATTTCATTTTGTGCTCAATATTATATTTATCTTAATACCTGTCTTTCACGTCTTGCTCGTGGCCACATAAAATCTTTCTTTTTCTTAAGGTATAAAATCCTATCAGCCATGTCCAAATTTCCGCCAACACCAGGCTTCAGCTGAACATATTTTAAGCTGCTTGGGACTTCTTTGCAAAGAAATTGACACTTCTTCCTTACTTGTTTCTGACTTTTTATTCGTCAACGGATTTATGGATTTTGTCTGACACCATCAGATCATCGAAGATAAGACACAACAACAACATATATCTCTTAATCATGTTCGTAGTATATGACAAAAACAAAAGTTAGCCCTTAATCAGTAACTTTACCATAATGTTTTGCTTCAAGCAATATTGACAGAGGCAAATAACGTGAAAATTTCAAAGTTTGAATGAGTTGGAGATGCCAATAAACATTTTATTTATGAAATTATGATTAGAGGGAAGCATTAATTGTTTTTCTCATTTTTAAGATACTCATTCAGAAATACAAGTAATACATATTGAATGTTCGTTTACCAAAAATGTAAAAAGAATTTACTTTCTAAGTTCATTATTCTTGCAGGGAACTTCTTATATTCTGTATGAGTAAACAATAAGTATTCTCCCAAGACTTAAAATGTACGTAGATAGTATGATGTATTTAATTGTTGTTTTACTTGAAAAAACTCATTTTACCTCTTTCTATATTTGCTTTTGGAATTCATTGTAGGATATTATCATTCAATGTGTTGCTTTTATCCAGGTACAGTCATAGAAAAAAAAAACGAAACACTCTGAATTATTCGGCTGCTATACTTGCTACGAACAAAAGAAAGGTGTCTTCTGACATGGATTAAAGTCTTCTTTAAAACTATGTGAGTAAAATTTTGATAAGGGGCTATATACAAAGTGAAATGAACTCAAAGTCTGAATTTTCAAATGGGAACCCCTACATTTGGTTACATAATTAGGTGCGGAGGGCCAAAAGTACGCTGGGTACCAAGCGGCATCACTTTAGGACCAGTAGAACAAAAGTTATGACCGGTCAAAGATTTAGGGACCACCACCACATTCAAAAGGCTACTTTCAAGGTCGAAATTTACAAAGAGTAGACAAAATCATATTTTTTCGATTAAAATTACCTACAGCTACTCGCAATAATACGTTTGCTTTTCGTAATTTCTTAAAAATTCTAGGGTTTTGTTAAAGTTATAATATTTTTTTGAAATTTGGAAGAGAAAACCCTACTGTGTAGAGTTCAAGGGAAAAACGCAGCATTCTATCTTTTTGATTCAACAAAGATAGATGCATACTTTTAGCTACGCACTAACCGTTGCAGCAAACACCTTTTAGAGAGAGGTTACAACTTAAAAGTAACCTCTTGTATGTATATAAACTACTGTATTAGGATTGGCAAAAATGTTAAAACCGTGGCTCAGAATTTAAAAAAACGTCTAATCTTTACAAATTATTCCAAATAACCTTCCGAGACACCACAGTTTTCCATGAAAATCAAGTGTCCACGTAAAAAGTTTTCTTAATTGCTACATGTTGCATAAATGCAGACTTCTGACTAATGGACAAAAAATATGATTGTCTACCAGTTTTAAAATATTTTCAGCAGTTTTATTTAAGTTTCGCTTTCAACATATTATAACTGTTGAAAACTAAATACTATATAAAAACGCTGAGCATGTTCTGCAACTGGTGGATAAGCATATTCCTCTTTCTTTGCATAGAAATTCCCTGCTATTGTTTCAGTTTGCACAGTTGTATATGGTCCCTAAAAATGGTTCTTTTAGCATATCTCAAAAACTACTGGATATTTTGAGCTCCCATTTTGGATTCTCCTTTGAAACCCCTTCTAGATTGTTTCTCCATCAAAATATTATATGGTTCCAGATCATCATTTTTTCAAATATTAATTTCAAAATTCATAAAAAATTCAAAATTTTATCTGAGAGGAAGCCAATGACGTTTTTATTGTTGGGTTGGTTCATACTTTGATATAAAAAAACAAACTTTGCCGTACCTATCGTGGTTTAGGTATTATATGCCCAAGTATCAAAAATATTTTTAACATTACGGGACGGTTTTTTCTCAGTTCAATTGTGAAGCAACGGCTGGAGCAAATTTAAAACGACTTGGTATACAAAGTTAAATGATGTTGCTGATCACAAATATGCGATAAAAAAGGGGGGTTTTCATAGAAAATTTTAAAGTTGATACCTATTTTCATATGAAGACGACCCCTTAACAACAATTTACCAATAGAAATTTATAGAACACATTATTCCTGAAAAAATAACATATTACACGTGTCTCTAGTGTTAATAGTCTTTGAATACGAGCGAGTGTTTCGTTTTTTTTTTCTATGACTGTACATCGCTTATTTGCTCATATAGAACATTTACATTAATTTCGTTCATTTTATTACGCTTTTTGCGTATATTTCTGTATTTTCAACGGAAAAAAATCCAAAACCAGTTAAATCTAATTTGTCATTAAGAAGTCATTGAACTGAAGCGTTCATCCAAGACTGATCATAAGCTCGCTTTAAACAAAGCATTAGGAACATATTTACTCTTGTCCCGGTTTCCTCCCCAATCCATTTAAAGAGCAATCGCCAGCGTTGGGCTATTTGGGGCTCCTATCTGTTGAAAGTATAGCGTACAGAATCCCTGCATCCCAAGAGGAGCACTTGATTCCATTAGGCAATGTGAGTCAGATCCTATCACCAGCAGCAGCATTGATGCGCCGCAGGAAATCTCAATAAGGGTGAGTAATTTATGCACGGGGTACGATGCTCTTTAGTCTGAATGCCGCTGTCCAAAACGTTTCGGGGATGGTGACACTGCTATTGACATGGATGGTAGGCTGAAGAACGAAACTGTTGAGGTGGCTTTTGTGTCTGCTTCCTTAGCTCAACGATTTGAAAAATATTAATCACTTCAGGTTCCGTTTGAAAATTTATGTACAGGGTGGTCATCAATCAAAGGCACTCAATTTGAACAGTAAATTAAAAGCAAAGTTTAAGTTCTACGAGGGTGATATTGGTGAAATTTGGCAACTAAACTCTTGAAGTTCATCGGCATTTTTTTTTTTTTTTGTCTCCTCTGACAATACGCTTTTTACGAGGAGATAAAGGAAAAAAAAGGCGGCCCCATAAGAGAAGACATAAGCTGTTCTCTGGTATAAAGTGCATAACAGAAATTGGGAATAACAGTGCACCTCAAGATAAGAGCATTTCAAAACATTCTTGGCACTGGTATTACAGATTTGTGCTTTGCACTACATACCATAAAATAGCTTGCGCCTTCTCTTATGGGGACACTATTTTCGCTTTGTTTCTTTTAAAAAACACAGGCGCCTAAGACGGGACGGGGGGGAGTGCACTTTAAGAATTCAGCTGCCAAATTTTGCCAATAGCACCCTTGTAGTGGTTAAACTTTGTTTTTAATCCATTGTTCAAATTATGTTCGTTTGATTTGGGTACCCTGTATATCGGTGCTGGACAGACTTATTGCAAACATTGCTACGTTTTGCCGCAATAATACCGAATCTCGCTCAGGGATGGCACAAGTAAGTTTTCTTATGAAATACAAAACTTTGTGTAGATAAAAATTTAATTCATTATGGAAATTGCATTGAAGCAATGAAAATTCATAATTAAAATGTTTGGAAGAATGTCAGAAGATACAAAAGCTTTTTCCAGAAATAGAAAATAGTGCTTTGCAAAATCCTTTATTCCGGAAAATCAATTATAAAAATAACAATTATAAAATAAAACTAGTCTGCCTTTACGGAGCATCTATTTAGATTTATTTTTTTATGCAAGGGATTCATTCAAGACAGAAAATTCCTATTTGTACATTGATTCATAGGCATTTGTCGGAGAGTTTGATCCGACTGCATAAGTATAAGCCATAGGTTTTACAGATTTTGACCTACGTTTTGTAAAACAAAGAAAAACTTCGCATTTTTTTTTCTAACAATTATATTGTACTTATTAATAAAAATGCTTTTTAAATTCCCACAGCTCAAATGCTTTGCACTGGTCAGTATATGTTGAAGCCTTTAATGCTTTTTTTCTTCTTTTTCTTTTATTATATTAAGATTTACTGCAAGCAGTGCATGAAGTTAAAGATTATTTTAGTTTTTTTTGCAACAACTAATATTGTGAAATGCTGTTTTTGCAATTCATTTGATTTTTGAAAAAAAAAAAAGATGCAATTGTAATCCAAAAAAATTTCTGCAATCAAGTGTGATTGAACATAATTTTATGCATTCAAAACTTGCAAATAAGAGATGCTAAATTGTTCTTCTAGAAACGCTAATTAAGCATAATGTAACTATAACTATTCCGTGAATTAAAGATACATACGACTGTGGCTGGTCTTCAATAGGGCCAATTTTTCATACGGACCAGTGAGAGCTCAATATAGAATCACGAAAGCTTTTGAAAATCCCAATTACAGTAATTATGTTTCCGCTTCTATTCCGCTTCTGTCTACTTTTTCTATTGAGACTCTAAATAAATTTTGACCGTAACTAGAACATAATTTTATAGGTTAAATTCTCATGCGTAAACATTCGTCATATGACCATTGGAAACTAAAAAATAATAAATCAAAAAGCAATTGAAGTGCTGCAAAAAGATGGTTTTTCATTAGAAACAGAAACAAATGACATTTTTAAAGCTTTTGCTAAAAGAAAAAAAAAGATTGTCTACAGATTTCAAATCGTGGTTCAATTGAAGGGGCAAGTGGATAAAGGTGACATGTGACAGTTTTTGAAATTTACTTTTTACCATGGATGAAGGTGATAAGTCCATGAGTATCATGTCCCCTTAGCAACAGAAATGGTTGATAACTAAGAATATAACCCTGTTTTACCAGTTGAGAAAAATCCATTGAAAAAATAACACAATATTGTTTTAAAAGCTTTTTCTAGAAATTAAAAAAAATGTCATATATCACCTTTATCCACTTGCCCCTTCAATTATTGACATCAATTTCGTTTTCTTGGAGAGCATATTCTAATTTTATAATTAATAATAGTAATATTCAAAAATGTTTAAACATATATACTTGTATTAAACATTGAAATGGACATTGTTAATAGATTATTATTAAATTTCAACCACTGCAATTATGGTTGCTTAGTAAATATGCTTAAAATGCTTTTTGAAGCCACAATATCGTGATTTCAAGCATTTAACCGCTCTAAATATGTGTTAGTCATTCTTGTCATTTGACTGTGCGGTGTGAATAAATAACGAAGAAATTCATTACTGAAATTACGTTTACTCACATAATATGCACGAAAGAGACTTCGTGACATCTGTAACTTCATAACATATCATTAATGCAAAACTTTCCCTAACACGAAAAGCGAGCTTTACTCGTTGTGAAATGTGATTCGGTACAAGCAAAATAATTTATTTATTTGTTTAAATATGCATTTTCATTTTCATCTAGTGTTGTTGTAAAACAGTAAATTTATTCACAAGTAAATGGATGTTATAGCTTCTACAAAAGAATTTGGTAAAAGCGGAAACTTATTTTGAGACAAATGGTTTGAAGCATTAATTAAGTTTAAGTCAAAAGACTGAAAATGTTTGAATTTAGCTTTAGCTTTCCCCTTTAACTATAGTGACCGTTATAAGAAAAACTTAAAATATTCATCTAGTTTTGGCTTAACAAAGGCCACTAATGAATTATGTATAAAAAAATGACGGAGGAAAATAACTTCCGCAAATGAATAATATATGTAGGAAACAAAGGATACATTTGTTAGGGTTAATAAATGCAGCTGTTACATTGTGTACGAATAGTAGATATTAAAAAAAGTTTCGATACGCTTTTCACCAAAAGATAGTGCAAATTTGTTGACTCCGAAAGATGGTGCATTAGTTTTATCATTATCTGGTGCAACAAAGGCAAGATTTGATGCTTTTTCGCATGTGTTGTACCTAAATATGGTACAATTATGCACCATCTTCTGGTGCAGCATACCACAAGATGTTTTACAGTGTATAAATAATAAGAAATAAATGTAAGTAAGCTTAAAATGAAGGGTTTATGTTCATTATCGACAATTAACCTAAATAAAGTAAATGTTATACAAGGATAAACAGCTGTTGCTGTTGTTTTTTTAAACAAAGCTACAAATGATGGAGAGGATGTAAAGATGCTATCTTTTTTTTTTTTTTTTTTGTACTTCATTAAAGCATCATGAGAAGCGGTCAATAATAGGTGAGACTACTCCATTGAGAACGCTTTGGCGTTATAGTCGTATATTATTCATTTATTTAGGCTTTTCTTTTAGAATGAGATTAAGTTAAGTTCTTGTTTTAGTGCGTGTAGGTATGTTTCTCTCTTTCTCCCCCCTCTTCCCCTTCCCTCTCACGAAAGTAACAAGGATGAAAGTATGAAAGATATTTTAATTCTATAAGAGCCAGAAAACTGAAATATTTATAGAAATGCACTGTTTTTCAACTTTTTGAGAAATCACATATGAAAACATAAAAGATGCCGAAAACTAGAAAGAGTTATAGAAATGAATGATACACAGAAACACGATGGATTTTGGGCTTTTTCTGCTACGGATAAGTGTAGAGAACCGATTATCCGGGATGTTTGGGACCACAGCTATTCCGGATAATTGAATTTCCCGGTTTTCTGAATCGCTACGAAGCGATATTTGCCAATTGTTTATAAAACCCAAGTTACTATAACAAATAGTAATGCATCTTAAAATCTGAAGAGAAAACGATCCAGAAGTGCTTATATATATATTACAATATTAAAAATTTCTGAGCTATATATGCCACTTATATGGTATTTATGAAGAAACCGTTCATATTCATTTAAGTATTTCAAAAGAAAAAAAAAAGCTCTTCATTTTTTAGAAATTGCCGAAAATGCGTATTTTAAAAAGTGGCGGAAAAATCGACAAAATGTTGCCGGTTTACTGGTTTCCCGGTATTTTGGTTCCCGGATAAAAGGTTCTGTACTGTATTAATGAACACGTGTTTCTAAGCTTCTTAAAACTTTCCTTCTGCAATGCATAGGCAATTTTATATGTTGTTACGAAAAATCTTTTTTACTTTTATTACGATTGATAGGAACGGCACATGGCAAGTTCATTTGCAAATAATTTGAAAAACTATAGTTATTTTTCATCACAGAAAAAAAATAATAAAAACACTACTTAAATAAATATCGGAAGTGTTTTATAACAGCTATGAATATCACCCAAAAAAGAGGAGTTTCAGGGTGTAAAAACACAAGACTTGTAGAGTGAAATCGAATAAATTATGTAATTCCACTATTTATATTTTACACTTCAACTATTAGAAAGTTCGGCACCATAGACTATTGTTGAGTTTAAGTTTATTAGATTTATATGAGTTTTATTGCTGTTGCTAAATTTAATACATTTTCGTACAGTAAAATACCTAAAGATCTTTAAATTAAGAAAACAAGTAACTCTTACAACATGATTTTAGAGTCTCTGTAAAAAATACGATGTAGTCCAACCGAATAAATTCTTTAAACGTAGATTTAACAAGAACAAAACTGTTCTCTATTGGATGATAAATCACGCTCGAGAGGATCAGTATTTTAAAGAAGTAAATGCAATGTGCTTTGAATAACTGTATTCTAAAAGATTCTAGAATACCTTTTCTACACAGGATATATATATTCTTTGTTCTTTTTAACTCTTGTACTTTAAGCAGAGTTTGGTATTTAATCTCGTTTTTTTTCTTTCTTTTTTCTTAATGTTTTGTGGAAAAATGTGATTATGTTTTGTTTTTTTTTAATTTCTAATAAGTAAAATATTACACTTCAATTTTAATAAAACTCCGTGTGTAACAATATTGAATCGATTGAATCAATAATAAACAAACTATGAAAACGATAGGTACTAATATTTCACATTAAATCGTCATAAAATTATTTTTTAAAGAAATTCAAGCATTTAAATATTAAAGTATGCGTATTATATCTGAATTTTCTCAAAACTGCGTGTATTGAAATGGATGACTAGCTAAAAAATATTGAATTACTATGTGTTAGTTAGGTTTAGTAGAATAAGGAGAATTTGGATGTAGAAATCGGAGTTGAAAAGTAAAGTTTACAAAATGGAAGATTACTTCACGTGGATATACCTTTTCTAAAAGATATAAGGATTCGGACTTTGAAAAGGATTCGGATGAGGTTGTTGAACGAAAATGTTTACTGTGTGAAAAAAAAAATTTGAGGAAAATTACTCACCAGTCAAATTTTTTTATTGCTTATAAGTAGAGTGGTTTTGTAGTTTAATAAGTTCTAAAAGCTCAAACTGTGAAGAGAACTCTAGAAAACATCGTGTTTAGTCTCAATGATGAGCTTTTTACACATCTTAATGCACACCAAGTTCAATTTATTTTGTTGACAAAAGAAAGTAAAATAGTGCGAAATCTTACTACCTCTTGCAAAAATTTAATAATTTTATCCTGAACAAAAATAAAAACGAAAACATTACTTCCCTAAAAAACGAAACGAAAAAACTTCCCTAATGCAGTTTTTGCTTTTCATTTATTTTTTCTAGTTATTTATGCCAAAGCATTATATATGTGATTTATGTAAAACATACGTTCCATTTTCTAAAAAAGAAGAAGAAGAAGAAAAAAAAAAACATTACAAGCATTCACAACAATCAAGCACATTCAAAACATGTCCATAGATTAGGTTACAGGTTGATGCAATAAGAGAAAACTGGGGAGAAATTTTAGGGAGAAACATAAGACGTGCAGCTTCGCTTTCCTGCAATGCCTCTTACGTTCGCTCGGATGATTTGATTTGATTTGATTCAAAGGTTGATTGCGATAAGCTTTGTTATAAACGTAACTGGATCGAACGAAATGTTGTTTTGTCTGGTCTGTATTTTTATTTTATTTATTTTACTTTAATCGGCTGCATAAGTTTATCACAATTTTTTCTGTATTCGTTAAGATATGATTTGACTACAAGAAGTAATCAGTACTTCAAATTTCATTATGTCACACTAGCGTTCAAGCTTAACTAGTTTTACTGTCTGATCTACTTAGGTAAAACCTTCGGCGCATTTACGCATGCATCAGGTCTTCTCTGATCTTACCAAAATAGGGGTGTTAGGTAAGATAACAATAAGGGGAAGAATAATAATAAGCATTTTGAACCGTATCAAACAACGTGTAACGATGCTAATTTCAAATACATAGTTTAGTTGAATATGTCAATAGAATATAGCAAATGCAAGTTTTACATTGAAAACTTCGGAAAGTTATCACTCACAACTCATCTACCCCTTTTTAAGTGGAACTGTTAGCGAGTGCTTGGCGAGGCTCTCATGGACGGACAGTATAGATACTGATCTAGTACTAGCTTAACCAAGAAGCAATCAACAAAAATCGGTCGTACGTCCATACGTTATATACGTACGACCGAATGGACTACCCAAATACCATTTCTAAATTCTCGAAGTCAATTATCATGACTTTTTTCATGACGTCTGTATATGCGTTCGTTCGAGGTTATCTTACGTAACTAAAATAACAGATTGTTAAAATTTCGCACGTATTGTCGACGTAGGTTCTATTTATGTATTCCTCTTTTTCGTTGCATTCTGATTTTAGTAAAGGGTTCTTTATTCTTTTTCTCTTGCGGTAAATCGATGCTCATTTTAATGCAGTCGAAAGTAATGTCCATTAATTGGCAATCATTTGGTAAAAGGTCGCTTAGTTTTGCTAGTCAACTTAGTGACGATAATGAGATGCCGGATGCAGTGTTAGTTTGGTGATATTGGCGATACGGAGCGAGATACCCGCACGACCAGCGTTAAATTATCAATACCTGTAATATGAAACTCTAGACTGCAAAAAATGAACTGTTGTTTTTACAGTATAATACTGGAAGCCGAGGTTTCAACTTAAAACTGTAAAATGCACAATAATAAGCTATAAAACTAGCAATTTTACAGTTTCTTGCTGTCAAGTTAGAAATTTTTAAGTTTATTGCAGTAAAACTTAGCTGTATTATACCGTAACAACAACAGTATAATACTGGCAGCAGAGGTTCCAGTTTAAAAATAAAATGCACGGTAATAAACTGTAAAATTAGTAATTTTACAGTTTATTACTGTAAAATTAGCTCTATTATACAGTAATAACAACATTCATTTTTTACATTGTAAAACCCTTTTAACCACCAAAAAACTAGAGGTGTAAGTATTTAAAATATTTTTCTGCCAACTTTGATCCACTATTAAAAACTTTTGTGGCTTTATTTTCGGCTTTGAGGATCTTTTTTTTTTTTTTTCACTTTGAGGACAAATGCCTTTACTACTGGAATTTTCTTTTTTCTTTAGGAAATTACACTTCAATTTTCAAGATATTGAATGTTTTACATCTTAAGTTCTGCTTTTCTTGACACAGAAAATAAAACCTTCATACAGCGTTGATTTAAAAACACTTTCTAATCTTCTAAAAAATATTTTTCAGAATGTTTGACATTTAAACTTCCAATGGAATGTACATTGCATTATGGCAACAGTAATTATTGATCTCATTTATTCCAACCATTTCTTTTGTATATGAGCAAAATACAAAGTTGGGCCCTCAATTTTTTCGGAAGGGATAACAGGCTGTTCTTTTTTTTTTTTTCAAATTATGTAATTTATTTATTTATTTTAACATTCATTCCTTGCTTTTCACGCTCAATAAAACCAATTAGGGTGCTTCGTCCCCTACAAGTCAAGCAGTCCGTGAGCTCAAACTTCATAAACAGCATCAATATTTTAAGTTTATTGGTATAGAACAAACAAACTTAATAAATGACTAAATATATAGCAAATATAACCTGATTAATAAAAAGTTTAGCCTTGAAAGCAATTCTTAGAATATTAAATCTACAAACAATAGATTTTTCACTGTAATTTTAAGTGCTCCTTCTAATTCATAAAACACAATGTATTAAAATCTGCAAAATCTAACCTCTATTACACATGAATCTCTGTTAGCTCGAGAGATTTTAACGTATTTAACTCTTTAAATAGAATAATTTAAAAGTACATAAAAAGAAAACTTAATCTTTGATGTCCTATAGTTACGTATAGCACTCCATAGTCAAAGAGATTACGTGCTGAAGATGTTTAAGTAAAAGCGAAAAATAAAGCTAAACTTGAAAAAGAGAAAGTCTCACACTTTATCTATAAATAAAACAGTAAGGTTTCCTCGTGTGAGCTCCACTAGAGTCAGTATTCGAGTCACGTTCAACAACCGATCACGTATAATAGCTAAAGAAATGGACCCAGACGTATCATTTCCGAGCAAGCAAGTGACCAGGGAACATTTGATTTAAAATATTGAGTTCCCGGGAAATACGCTTAGCTCTATGCATGCAGACTAGATTTTCGTTATAGGTTTGACTGACGTATATTACAGTAATTACGTATATTATAGTATTTTTGGCGTATATTGTAGTATTTTTGACGTATATTGTAGTATTTTCTCTTTTTTGAAGTTTTCCAACACTGCAAAAAATGAACCGTTGTTTTTACAGTATAATACTGACAGCCGAGTTTCCACTTTAAAACTGTAAAATGCACAGAAATAAACTGTAAAACTAACAATTTTACAGTTTTTTACCGCAAAGTTAGAAATTTTACAGTTTATTGCCGTAAAATTTAGCTGTATTATACTGTAAAAACAACAGTATAATACTGGCAGCAGAGGTTCCAGTTTAAAACTGTAAAATGAACGGAAATAAACTGCAAAATTAGCAATTTTGCAGTTTATTACTGTAAAATTAGCAATTTTAGTTTAGTACTGTAAAAGTAGAAATTTTACTGTTTGTTACTGTAAAATTAATATTTTTGACAGTTTATTAACATAAAATGAGCTGTATTTTACTGTAAAAACAACATTCATTTTTTACAGGGAAGATTTAATAAAAAAGGGAGATTTCGTTGTCTGTTTTTGAATTTTACTCTTAGTATGATATTATGACGTGATAGACAAGGGAAAATATCATGGTTTTGTTTGAGCAGAAGTTTTTTAACTAATTAATTCTACACAAGATTATTTATGTCGTACTAGTTATTCTCATATTGCCTGTTTTATTTTTGAAGATGGTACCTTAATGTAATTAATTGTTACTGTAAACTGCTCTTGAATCAGAAACTAAAATTAAGCTACTTCAGTTTCGTGTCCCAGAAAAAGATTAGATGTACGAACTTAGTGAAAGGAATGACACAAAAGTGATACAAAGACATTACACGTAAGTAAATTGTCTTTGAGGACCCACAATTTTTGGCTGCACATTATTGAACCAATGAACTCGTATACGAATTAAACATGACTTGGTGTGCAAATTTTCTTTCTTTAATCATGTATGATATTAAACTGTTTCACAATTAATAACGTACTATCTAGAAAAAAATAAGATAGTAATAGACCCATTGGATATTTTCGGGGCACCTTTCGCTTTAAATGTTTTTTCAAATATGTTTTTTATTACATAATCTTATTTTAATGAAGAGTTTCATTTTTTATTTATGAACAATTAATAAATAATTAAAAAAATAATTAAAAAATAAATAAATAAATAAAAAATAAATAAATAAATAAAAAAACTTTTTCGCTAAGACAATGAGGAGAAATTCGTTTGAAAAATTTAAGCATTTAACTATTAAGACAAACGGATGGCCCATTTATTTTAAAAACGCTCTAAGATTTAAAAAATGCTTTGCCTCTTCGATTGCAGCCCACCCTCCCCTCTCCTGTTCTCTGGTTATATAATTTTTTAGTCCATGTTTATGGTATGTAAGTTTTATTTGGAGCTATGGCAATATGTGAATTCCCTAAACACTATTTAAACGAAAATGGGGTAACTTCCAGCTGTTTTAAACTCGCTATGATTCCAGATCTTCGTATATTGCTGCTTAAAACTTTATTTTTTTTCTTCTTACGTTGACAGACTGAACGTTTTGATTTTCTGTAATGCATTATAGCTTCGTAACGTAGGAAGTTATAAGCAATTTAATTCACTTATCCATTCATTCTATATTTTACTACTTATAATAGTTGTATATATATATACACTGAAGTGACAAAAGTCATGGGATAGCAATATGCAAATTTTCAGATGGCAGTAGCATCGCATAGAACAGGTATAAATGCGCAGTGCTTTTACAGAGCTTTCATTTCTGTTCAAGTTATTCATGTGAAGAGGTTTTAACGTGATGATGACCGCACGACGTGAATTAACAGACTTTGAACGCGGAATGTTAGTTGGAGCTAGACGCATGGGTCATGCCATTTCGGAAATCGTTAGAGAATTCAACATTCCCAGATCCACTGTGTCAAGAGTGTGCCGAGAGTATGAAATTTCAGGCATAACATCCCACCATGGACAGCGCAGTGGTCGACCGCCTGCACTTAAAGATCGAGACCGGCGACGTCTGCAAAGAGTCGTAAATTCTAACAGACAAGCAACACTGCGTCAAATCACCGTAGAAATCAATGTGGGACGTACAATGGACGTGTCTGCTAGAACTGTGCGGAGAAATTTGGATTTCTTGGGCTATTCCAGCAGAAGACCGACTCGAGTGCCTTTACTGACAGAACGACATCGCTTGCAGCGACTCTCGTGGGCACGTGAGCATATCGGTTGGTCCCTAGATGAATGGAAAACCGTGGCCTGGTCCGATGAGTCACGATTTCAGCTGGTAAGAGCCGATGGTAGGGTTCGAGTGTGGCGCAGACCCCACGAAGCCATGGACCCAAACTGTCAGCAAGGCACTGTTCAAGCTGGTGGTGGCTCCGTAATGGTGTGGGCTGTTTTTTCATGGCATGGACTTGGTCCTCTAGTGCGACTGGACCGAACATTGACTGGAAATGCTTATGTGCAGCTACTTGGAGATCACTTGCAGCCATTCATGGACTTCATGTACCCAAACAACGATGGGATTTTTATGGATGACAATGCGCCATGTCACCGGGCCACAACTGTTCGCAATTGGTTTGAAGAAAATTCTGGACAATTCCAACGAATGATTTGGCCACCTAGATCGCCCGACATGAATCCCATTGAGCATTTATGGGACACCATCGAGAGGTCTGTTCGTGCCCAAAATCCTGCCCCATCAACGCTTTCACAATTATGGACGTCTATCGAGACAGCATGGCTCAATATTCCTGCAGAAGACTTCCAACGACTTGTTGAGTCCATGCCACGTCGAGTTGTTGCACTTCGCCGGGCAAAAGGAGGTCCGACACGATATTAAGAGGTATCCCATGACTTTTGTCACTTCAGTGTATATATATATATATATATATATATATATATATATACACACTGCTCGACATTGAAAATGCAACGCCAGGAAGGAGTGGCCAGAAGTTGATGAAATTTGGTAAGAAGACAGAGACAGCATGGAACAATAAGTGATATTTATTTCAAAATAAATAAGTAAAATTTAGAGCGAGGACGGCGTTGGCTCAGTAAGAAGTAGGACTACCGCGGACAGCGATGCACGAAGAAACACGTCTAGGCATGAAGTCAATAAGCCTGCGGATGGTGTCCTGAGGGATGGCACTCCATTCCCTTTCAACCATTTGCCACAGTTCGTCCTCTGAACGAGGCAGTGACAGGTTCTGCAAACGGAGTCCAATCACGTCCCACACATGTTCGATTGGTGACAAGTCAGGAGAGTATGGTGGCCAGGAAAGCATCTGTACACCTCGTAGAGCATGTTGGCTGATTCGAGCACTGTGAGGCCGGACGTTATCCTGTTGAAAAATTGCATTTGGCAGACCCTGAAGGTAGGGGATTGCCACTGGCCGCAGTACATTATCTACATATCGTTGGGCAGTCATAGTGCCCCGAATACGAACTAGAGGTGATACGGAATTGTATGCAATAGCGCCCCAAACCATTATGCCACGTTGTCGCGCTGTGGGGCGTTCCACAGTTACTGCCGGATTCGATCTTTCTCCACGTCGACGCCACACACGTATGCGATGACTATCGCTGGACAAACAAAAGCGGGATTCATCTGAGAACACTACGGTTTGCCATTCTGCCAGCCACGTCGCTCTGGTCCGGCACCATTCCAAACGTTGGAGTCTGTGCTGTGAGGTCAATGGCAGTCTTCTTAGCGGGCACCGTGATTGCAGGCCACGTGCAACCAGTCGACGGGAAATGGTTCTGGTCGACACAGGAACATCCAGGATACCTTGCACGTGCTGCAGAATCGACGTACAAGTGACTTGCGGGTCCGCCACAGCTTGTCGGTGAATCCGTCGATCCAAGCGGTCTGACTTCACTCTGGCTGCACCTGCACCCCTCAATGTGGCTACATTTCCTCTTTCCAACCATCTCCGACACAGCCGATGCACAGTGCTTGCATCCATGTGGGTATCAGCTGCAATTTGCGTATGGACCAACCTGCCCTTCTCAGTCCGATCACCATACCCCTTGTAAAGTCGTCTATATGCTGGAAGTGTCTTCGTTGAGGACGGCGTGGCATTTCCTCCTATCACACGTATCCTTCGAGACAAAAACCAAATTTCTCCGATGATTAGTCTGGCAGAAAAACCACCATGAACATAGCCCACTTTTCAACTTCATTCTCTTATATCTTACTTCCCGTGCGTCGGAGAGCTGCGCATTTAATATCATTTGCATAACTCAGTGACGTGCGTCTACGGTAAAATTTGCATGAATTTCTGACCACTCCTTCTTGGTGTTGCATTTTCAATGTCGATCAGTGTATATATGGTACCGTTAAAGTATATAATGCAGTTATTTCATAGAGTACCTAGTTATTCTATGAAATAACTTCATTCTATAAATTAACTAATGAGATACACTTAAAGTGTAACATAAACAATTTATCTAAAATGAAATAACTAGGTATTCTATAAATAAACTAATGATAGACAATTAAAATGAAACGGAAACAATTTATCTAATTTATGCAGCGTATAAATAGGATTTACGGAAAAGTACCATAAAGAGTATGACGAAAAAGTACTCTCGTTGTTTTATGCTTGGGTATTTTTGCCGTCTTTCAAAAATTATTTTCATTTGAATTCGACATTAACCTCCCCTCCCCCCGCTACTTTCCATATTGTTAAACGAAACGTAAATGTACCTCATACTAAAATGCGATACATATGATATAAATTATTTTACACTTTAACGGGCTGCATATCGATATTATATCAAATAAATAGTTAAACCTTGACATGCAAGAGAGTTTTATACTTTAACGGACACGATCAGTTATTTCATAGAATAACTAGGTATTCTATAAAATAACGGATTTCATACTTTAACGGTAACATATATATGAATGAGAGAGACAGAGAGAGAGACTGGACAAAAAATTTAAACTCATATGAGCCGGTAAAAAAATTTGGAACCAAATTTGAATTTAAATTCTCTTTAATTTAGGTATATCGTTGTTGCTGTTGAAAATGATCCCATTTTCTACCTCTTTTATACCGTCTCTAAATATCTCCTTTAAAACACGTCAGCATTGTGCTTCACCCTCACCCAAGGGACATTCCCAATGGATCAAGCCCGTGAAACATGTCAACTCAACACCAATCTCAGCCCCCCCGAGTTTCATCTCTTTTTCGCTCCGATAGAAGCAATTTCCGGAGGACCTCTCAAATTGCGTCACCCAAATGGAGGGGGGGGGGAGATGGATTTAGATAAAGGGCCCGCGTGCCTTGTTGTCAAATTGTAACCAGTGATCATGGGAGAAGACAGGGCTCAAGAATGAAGTTAGTGGGGATTCTCTAAGTGAAAAATATAAATTTGATTTTAGTGCACCCAACTAAATTTTGTCTGTACACTGCCAAAGTTTCTCTAAAAGTCAGAAAAATAATATTAATAATA
>JAXGGA010020963.1:0-17366 GCA_038373865.1 Uloborus plumipes | reverse complement strand
AATCTGTAATATCCACATGACTTTTCTCATACCCCTTCTACAGCGCATCTTTTCTGCAGAGTTTAGTGGCATTTTAATGCAGAATAAAATGTATTTCACCTGTAAGAGATAAAATATTTTTTTTATTTGTTACTTCTAAAACATATTTGATAACTTTAAATCATAACAGAAGTTATTTTTGAATAATTTATAGTACATTACTCCTAAATATTCTGAATGCAGTGATATTGTTTCGAGAGAATTAATATCTCAAAAGCCAAAAAGAAACATATAATTTATAATAGAGGTGTATTGTAATCTTATTAACAGATAGAGACATTTTAAGAAATATGATTAATTTAAATTAAGTAAATACAGTACAAATTCAACAGAATTCTTGCATAAATTACTCCTACTTACCACATAGGTTTATTTCACAGTTTACTTTCTTTATAAACACAAGTATTTAAGTTCTACTTGGGTAACTTACATTACCTGCATATGCTGGTAACTTACGTTACACGTTTTGATTGTAGCGCAAAAAATTAAATAGACAATATTTTTTAAAAAACTTTAACTATTTGCTTAACACACACTTATAAGATAGAAAATATAGCATTGTTAACATTGCATTGCCCTTTCTTTATGCACATCATGAACTTTAATATGTTTTTGGTAACTTACGTTACATAGAACAGTGCACTTTTGAAGTTTATATAAATCACATAATTTAAGTGAAAACATTCGTTTAAGCAATTCACAATATTGAATTAAAGTGTAATAATCAATATTCTTCCTTTAAAACAGTTATCTAAAGCAAAAAATTGAAACTTACCAACGTTGAAAGATTGATCATTTGCCTTACCAAAAGTTAAATGTTCCATTTCCAACTTCAAAGTGCTGCCAAACTAAAAATACTACATTCTTGACAAAATATTAGTATAAATAGTAAACTTCAAATATTTTTAAATAAAAAAATATGCAAAACAGATGCATTGCTGTAGTTTTATTTTTCCAATGCTTTTCCACACTTGCATGGAATTGCCCGCAAGGTTAATAAAGTACAAATTTTAAAATAATGTATGCATTGTTTTAGTATTGAAAGTGATAGCGGCATTATTATAGACATTAATTCCTTGTGCACCATGCTGAATTCCGCATCAAAGCCATTTAAAATAAGACTGCAGTATTTTTTTTTTTTTTCCTTTTCTTTCTTTTAGTTTTTTCGAAAAAAAAATTTTTTTTAATGATTTTATTTATTTAAGCTTCAAATTAAATTTAACCATTCTGTAAAAAGATTCCCGCCAGAATTCTCCAATCAGGCCCCGCATTTGCTTAGTTCGACTCTATATACCAAAAACCGATGTGAGTAATGAAACGGTGTGTTAACTTTTCTTTTCTTCCTTTCTCTCTGTCGAATAATGTCAACGATTTATCGAATCAGAAACAATTTTTATTTTCATTAATCTTATTTTGCAAAAGTGTAGAGCTTTTCTAAAGTTTTTGTTTGCCTATTTTTTTCCTAGCATTTTTATAATGTCAATTACCTTTTATACGGCCCTATAATAACGCGGATCTTTCTGTTTTTAAAAATTACTGTTGCTGTATCTACTTTTTCTAAGGTCTCATAATGCAGAATTTTTAATCAATGTTTCAACCCCCCTAACCCCCACTTACCCCAGATGTAAAAAAACGTCTTGTATGGCTAATATTGGTGAAGATCCTTTAAACTGCATTTCAGAACTTGAATTTCCAAAAATTGCTGCAGAAGAGTCATTGAATTCCACTCTTACATCTTTCGCTACCAAAGCAGGGGGTCTACAATTGCGTTTTTAAGACTTCAATTTCGAAACATTTATGGGGAAAGGAAACCCCTAAACCTACTCCACCACTTACATCATTGAAGATCTTCTAAAACTTCTTTTTGGGACTTCAGTGAGTCTCTTAATCCCAAACATTATTGAAGGTAATCTAAAACTACGCTTTTAGAATTTTAATTTCTAATTTGGAGTTGCAACTCCGAAAGGGTACTTTTCAATGATGAAATTTAATGCAATTCAAACAAAAAACCATTATTGAAATTTTTTTCTTCATTGTTATATTTGAGCTTTTGCTTTTTCCCTTCTCTTTTTATTCACACTTCGGTTTCCATTGGGTCCCCTTCGTCACTTCTCCTCGATTGCATTCGCCCCCAACCCTTCTTCAGCAGCTCTTCATTTGGTCGAAACCTGAGTGTATAGTATTTTAGCTTTTTACATGGTTACATCGCAACAGTAAGTCAAAGCAATAATGTCAGTAAGCTTAATATTGAAGTTTGTTACTTTATTGTTTGATTCATGCAAACATAAGAGCGCCAAAATTCACATATAGCAAGTACATATTTTTGTTTGATTTTATTCTTAAAGACAAATTAAAGCATTTTAATCAAATGGAAGCAACTATTTAACTTTCAGAAATTTGATTCTGGGCCTAAAAATTTGAAGCTCGAACCAATTGTAACGAAGCAAACATCCAAGACATCTAAATTATCTCTTTCAAAACTGCAGTATGCTGAATTTGAAGGATTTCCACCAATTGCAGGTATAGTATTATATCCAATATCAACCTCAGAACTCATTCTATTTTCTTATTTTACAATTCTGTTGAACTTTAATCGATACTGAAATATTGAAAGTCTTCGGTATTATACAACCGAGCTTGATTTTTAAATAGAATTTTTAAAAAACGCACCTTTTTTAAATGAACCCACACTGTTGTGTTGTAGAAAACATAAATCTAAATCAGTAGATGAATGTTATTGATCGATATAGAACTTCTTACGATCATTTACTACTGATTCGGATATCCCTTGATGCTGCAAGATCCTCTGTGATCTGTTGGGGCACATTATGCCTGACTTAGTCAAGCATTTGGCTGGTCGTTTGGGTGTAAAACTGAAAAAAAAATGAGCACCCTAAAAAAAAGATTCCATTAAAGCAAATATACTTCAAATAATTTAAGAAGGAATGTAACAGGTATGCTAGATTGGGGCACCCTTGGGTACTGCCATCACTTGAGAATTTGTAAAGATTTTTTGCTTCAAGTCATCTTAGTAAAACATACCATGTTCACATGCCCCCTCACTTTCATAACAGGAAGTTAGTTTTAATCTTAGAAATCAAAATTTACATATTTATCTTTTTTTTAGCATTGAGGTGACCATTTTTTACTGTTTGCTAACGTTTTTTATGGAATTGGCAAACCTCCAGTTTCGACAAGTATATTTGAATGTGGGGGAGGGGGGGGGGTTAAAGTTTGATACACGTGTCTCAATGTGACTGCTTAATTCAAAGGTGTATGCGAATCTACAAAATCTGACATCAATATAAGCAGATAGATGCATTCATCGTCGCCAGTGAACCAAATATTAGCCTTTACAACTCATCGGTGGTGAGACAGTACTTATTTTGAACTATAATCAGTAAATTTTAGTTAATATTTTTTGAACTAGCTATGAAAAATGTAATAATTTTTATTGAAAAAAAAAACATTCATTTTCTTGTTGAATTAAATGCAGTGCCATTTGTATTTGTTTAAATTTTAGTATGATATATTTTTAGACGGAGAAAAAGTCATTGATTCTTCAGAAAAAAATGTTGAAACTTCTGGAAATGAATATTTTGAGCTAGAAGAAGACTTTCCTTTAATGATTGCTGACAATGTCCATTCCAGCGAAGAAACTAAAATAAAAGCAGATGTGGCGTGTGTGAAGTAAAACATGTTTATAGAATGCATCTAACTTATAATAACGTGCGTCAGTAGATGTAGTTTAGTGTTAAATCTTGTGAGCCATTTAAAAATCTAAAATGAGCTGTGCATCCTCTTATAATATGTTTTATAATGTTTAATCTTTAAAATACTGTTTTGGCATTTATTATAAAAATCTAATGAGAAGAAAAATATTAAAAATCATTCATTTATAAACTTTCTTCCTCTCAAGTTAAACTAATTTTTTCACAGCTGTGACACTAAGTTGTAGTTTTTAATAAAAAATATAATACTTAAAATAATATATGTGTTTTTCCCTCTGAGTTTAATATTAAGTACCTGGGGACCGAGCCCACTCAGTTAAAAAAAAAAAAAAAAGGTTTGTAAACTCGTGTTTTTTTCTAAAATGCGAAGTACATATTTAGATAAACTTGAAAAGCATTTTTTGCCTTTGGTTGCAATTACGCATTTAAAACAGCCATAATTTGTTTTAAAAAACACAACCTTATTTAATCCATGCTCACCGTAAAATCACGCCCAATTTCATTTCATTTGGCGCCGAAAGCGCGGGAGGGGTTGATGAGAATGGATGCAGAGTCCCTGTTCTCCAGTACGCATTTGGTTACAGTTGGTTTTGACTTTCACTTCACTTCACACTCCAAGGTTCCCCCCGTACATACCACAACTCGTGGTTTAACCGGGATGGGGCCCCGAAGAGCGCTCTGTTCATTTTTTAACCAGGCCGAGCAAACCCTTAGCCCAGCATCCCACAGAGGTATCGTTTCACTTGGAGGATTATATGACCACGAACATTTTTAACGTCCCCTAGCCACCATTAATGAAAACGGTGGATCTTCGATCGACTGGGCTTCATCTATATGATCCGCCCGGGACCCTCCGGTTACGAGTCCGACGACTTACCGATCGGACTACCGCGGCCCACACCCAATTCTAACTTTATTTTGATTGATCTCGTTTAAATTTCAAAAACAATAATAATTATCTAATTATCACGTGTTGCCACAACTCGTTTGCTAAATACCATAAAAATTTAAATTTACGTTAATGTGATTAAAAATGAAATCTATTGTTATAATGAAACTTTTGAATAAGTGAAACAGCCTGTATAAGAGACTATATCTAGTGAAGCCTTGCTTTAACATTTCAAAAACAATAACAATTTAACGTTGCCAAATACCATAAAATTTAAACTCGCGCTGATGTGATTAAATATGAAATCGATTGTTATAATTAAACGTCGTTGCTAAGAAACAGTAACAATGAAAGTAATCATAAAGAAAATGGTGAAATAAAAGCTTCTCAAACTTTCAATGAAGGCACAAAAAAAACGGGTTTTTTGTGAAAACTCGCGTTTTTACAGGAAAAACGCCGACGTAGATGAACTCAGAAACCAAAACTCTATCTAAATACAAATTTTTATCAAAATCGTTAGAGCCGTTTTCGAGATCCGAAAAATAAATAAATATATATATATATATATATACACTGCGATTCAAAAGTTTAGACAAAATGCAAATATGTGAATAAAAAAGAAAACTATTCAACGAAATGCTTTCAAATTTCTACTGCAAGTACACAATATGGTCCCAAATACGTGTCTGGTGTTCTTGTAACTATAACTGGAATCAAATTTTGGATATTACAGAAGATAGTTTTTTACATTGTTGCAAAAGTTTAGACAATAGTCAGATTTTATGCAAATATCCCTTGAAATGTGATTGGTGGAGGAAATGCGGGACTGTATTATTCATTTATAAAGTGAAGAGATTGCTGAACAAATAATCAAAATCTCAAAAGCTCTTTAGTTCTCGTGTAAAGAAGATGAGAAAGTTTGGAAGCCGAAATTTGAAAATGAACCTACTTTATTAATTTTTTGTCTTTTAAATCGGCTCTAGTATGGTAGTACATTGTTTTTTACTTTGTGGAGAGCAAATTCAGACATGCGTATCGATCAAAAAGTCCAAGAAAAATAATATTTCTTAAGGATGAAGGAATTGAAAAAACGGCTCAGACTGACGATTCGCCCCTTAATCCTACAAAACATCAACTTGGGTCAAAAACAGCACGTGACAGCATAAGTAGATGAACATCTGAATCGGAATGCATAAAAAAAACAAAGAATTGTGCCTGAGCCTTTTAGGACAGAGTGTCCTAAATAAGCCAGATTTTATTGGTAAAAGCAGCACAGCATATGATCATTGGATATTTCTCAAGTCCCGCGAAAAGAATTATAATCCATCTAGGCCATCCCAATTTTAATAATTTTTATCAAAGAAAGTACCATTCATTTTTTAGTCACGATGATACATATGCTGTTTTTCACATTAAAATCTGGCTTATTTGGGACACTCTGTCCTAAAAGGCTCAGGCACAATTCTTTGTTTTTTTTATGCATTCCGATTCAGATGTTCATCTACTTATGCTGTCACGTGCTGTTTTTGACCCAAGTTGAAGTTTTGTAGGATTAAGGGGCGAATCGTCAGTCTGAGCCGTTTTTTCAATTCCTTCATCCTTAAGAAATATCATTTTTCTTGAACTTTTTGATCGATACGCATGTCTGAATTTGCTCTCCAGAAAGTAAAAAACAATGTACTACCATACTAGAGCCGATTTAAAAGACAAAAAATTAATAAAGTAGGTTCATTTTCAAATTTCAGCTTCGAAACTTTCTCATCTTCTTTACACGAGAACTAAAGAGCTTTTGAAATTTTGATTATTTGTTCAGCAATCTCTGCACTTTATAAATGAATAATACAGTCCCGCATTTCCTCCACCAATCACATTTCGAGGGATATTTGCATAAAATCTGACTATTGTCTAAACTTTTGCAACAATGTAAAAAACTATCTTCTGTAATATCCAAAATTTGATTCCAGTTATAGTTATAAGAACTCCAGACACGTATTTGGGACCATATTGTGTACCCGCAGTAGAAATTTGAAAGCATTTCGTTGAATAGTTTTCTTTTTATTCACATATTCGCATTTTGTCTAAACTTTTGAATCGCAGTGTATATATATATATATATATATATATATATATATATACAAGAATTGCTCGTTTAAAGATATTAGATTTATTTTTTCTGCTCTTATTTTTCTTGGAAAAAGAGCTGTTTAAAATATTTATAAAAAAAAGCATTAAGAATGTTTTGTATCTAATAGGAGTTTTAAACTTCTCACGAAACAAATATTAACTTTTAATGAAATCATTTCACTGTCATGAAAGACAATTATTTGCAACTAAAGTATTTCTTGATTCTTAGAGTGTGATTCGATATTTTAAAGTTATGTTTTAGTTTTTAACTTCATTTTGCCTTTCAGCGGTGAATTGGGGGAGATACAAGATACCCCTCTTCAATGTGATATCATAGAAAAACCATTGATTGATGAAGTTTCGAAAGAAGTTGCCAAATTTATAATGCAGTTGGAAAAATATATCAGACTAGGTTCGTATTAAAAAACAAGTTGTTTTATACACATAAAGTAGTACTCCAAATATCCGAACTCCGATTATCTGAATCGCTTTCAGATTTTTTCTTTCTTTTTTTTAGTTCGAAAACGTACATCGATTTGTTAAATAATAATTGTATCTATTGTCCTTCCCTCCGCAAAGCTAGTCAAACAGCTTAATTTGACCGAGATGTTCAGCAATGACTTTCATTTACAATGCGGCACGAATAAAAAATGTTACCTTCCCATCTGATTAAAGCTCTTTGTCTGTAAAAGTAGTTTTTTCTCTCATTTCGACATACATGCAGTAAATTGAATATAATAGACCAGTGGCGTACATAGTACCCCCCCCCCCCCCGGCCCCGGCCCCACAGCCAGTAGGGGAGGCGCAAGAGGTTTGAGGACACACAATCCCGGAAAATAGCAATTGAGTTGCTCGGATTTTTTTAAAAATAGTTTTAACATTTGGGTGGGGGAAGAACTTTCAAATCTTGCTGGCGCATCTAAATTGCTTAATGTGTAAGAATATCATGATACGTCTACATTATATTTTTGCATTCCCTTATATTGCACATGCCCAATGTGATTTGCACATTGAAGTACCTATCCAAAAACCTTTTTATGACAGATGTCTCTCAAATGGCCATTCGATTCCAAGCTAATTGATAGCTAACTGAAAGAGTGTATACACTTTTTAATTTATCCGATGTTTCGAAATAAGTCAATAATAAAACCTGCAAGAATGGAGCAGATTTTTATTAGCAGCTGTAATAGATTTAGAAGAAAGATGCATTTCTTTAAAAATTAACAAAACTTATCTCTCTCTTTTTCAGGGAAGAAAAAAAAGGAGAAAGATGTCATACCAATAGTTTCCGACATATATCAATTGTTAAGTTACAATAATGCTTTTGAGATCAAAATTAGCAACCGTATTGCATTGCTGAAAAGTCTTTTTAAATTATTAGATGCTTCTTTTCCTGCCCTATGTTTCAATGTAATTAAACTCTTACTGGAAGTGAGTATTGAACTTTTCTTTTTCACTTCATGATGCTTGTGTTTTTAAAACCATAAGTACATTTTTTATGAAGGTTTTATTCTTTTTTAAATTAAATTTTGGGGAAATTAAACGCTAACACATAAAATAAAATAAATGAAAAATTTTAGATTCAAACTTGGTGTTGAATGGCGGTGATACTTCCTGAAGAGTCTACTGAGGTGTAAAGAAAGAAGCACCTGAACTTTGATGTGTTTCATTTTTAATTTGTGATTCCTTGTCGGAATTCTTCTCAATTTTTGAATTTCGTTAATCGGGAGCTTTTTTTTATGACTTTTAAATGCTCATCGCCTTTCAGGAATTTATCGCCCCCTTCAAGAACCCAATCGACCTTTTCGTGGGCGATCGACCCAGGTTGGGAACCATTGCCTAGCTGAATATAGAGCAGTGGTTCCCAAAGTGGTCCACAGGGACCCCTAGGGGTCCCCTGGATTTTGCAAGGGGTCCATATAAACTAAAGAAAGTGTAGGGAGTCCACGAGATACAAATAGGGGTCCACGAGCCAGGATTATTAGCAAAAAATCTGAGCAACAGCCTGCATTTATCGCTACAATTTGTAACAAATGCTATTAACAAAATTCGTAATATTACTCAACACTATATGCACAGTTGTATGAAGAAAATGATGATAACTTTAATTAATTACTGTTTCACTTTGAAGTACACTGGATGCTGGATGTTAAAAGGATTATGCTTGACAAGGTTTCTGTTATTATTATTTTTAAAAAAATTTGACACTGACGTCTTAGTGGATTATCAATCTTTTCAATGACATTGAAGAATCAAAATTTTACTAAAAGAGCTGATTAGAATAAGCACTAATGAAGAACTTCAGAAAGAGTTTAGGAAAGGGTATCAATATTTCTGTCTTCAGAAAAACATATCGATAACTTATCTTACCTTTGGAATATCGAAAGAAAATTTTTGTAAGCTTTTACATCTTCATATCTCGTGCAAACAAATTTCCGTTCAGCTGTTCCAGTTTTTGCTGTCAAAACACCAAGTTCATCCCCCCCCCCCCCCCCCCACTAAAAACAGTCATCTTTTATTTTTCCTTGTACACCTACTCCATGTAAAAAGATGTGTACCTGATCTAAGTTTTGTGCCATTATTATTATGAAAATATGAATAAAAATGTTACGTTTTTCCCTTCATTCTGTTTTTTTTTAGTTTAAAATTTAACTTTTTACTCTGCTTTAAAACTGTCAAACTAAATTTTTAAAAAGTTTTCATGCATTTAAGAAGTTTAGAAGTTTTTGATTGTTTCAAAAAAAAAAAAAAAAAAGAGCTCTCATACTGTTGAGTAAATTTCTGATTCATCTTGTTATATTTACATATATCTTGCTTTCATCTGGTTGTTTTGGAACATCTATAATGGAACTTAGCCATCTAATTCGCGGTTTTGAAAGCTTCAGTTCTATTATTTCTTTGCCTGACTAGTTTTGGAACGACCCCTAATAAGGGGTCCACAAGAAACTGAAAAACTCGCCAAGGGGTCTACGGAACAAAGAAGTTTGGGAACCCCTGATATAGAGCATTATTCTGAAAAAAAGATTCTTAACTCTCTCATTATATTCAAATTAATTTTCTACTTTCTCCATGAGTACTAAAAGTTCCATATTTTTTCCCCCGTGTAAAAACTGCTATTCCCTTGTAACAGTTCGAAAAACAAAGCAATAAATGCGCAAATTTGCGATGACTTGCAAGTTCTCAATTTACTGCAAAGTTATGCATTTGTAAGTTTTTCCCTTCTGTTATTTTATCGCACAGAGGTATATATTTATTTCTCATGCTACACCTTATTAAGAAGATTGTATTTTTTCCTGTTGTAATTTTTAGATACCATATATTTAAATAATTGTTTAGTTTTCAACTTTATTTATTTTAATGCCTTAACAAAATTTTCGTTTACGTTATTCATAATTTTAGAGAATTCAAATTAAATCCTTTCTTTTTAACTAATCCCTTTATTCTTTTTTTTTTTTTCAAAAAAAAAAAAAAAAAAACAGAAATGTGTTTTAAAACGTCATTTTTTGTTCATTCTTTTAATTTTTTTTAGATGAAAGTTCGTGACAATAATCTAACAAATATACTTAAGCTTTGCTTAAAATTGATAAATGAAGAAAAAGTGGATTTAAACCATTATCAACTTACTGGTTAGTAAAATTATTATTTTTTAAATATTTTCCAAAGCATTTTTTTAATGGCTGCAATTGCTCTGGAGAATTAAGTAATAATCTTTTTTCCCCTAATAGAACCGCTACTAGAATCAATATGGAACACTAACATTTTGTCAAACAAGGAAGCTTCACTTCATGGTGCTATGCTATTAAAACGACTCATTGTTTCATCTGATGTTACCAATGTGTTCATTCGTAAATGTACCATAATATTCTTTCATCACTTAAGTAAATCAAATATCATGGTATGTATGCTTTAAATATTTAACAATGTTGATTTTCTAAGCATAATCATTAAGTCATCTTTTCTATGTAAATTGCACGTTGAATTAAAAAAAAATAATAATGAAATAAAAATGCATGTATCAAACGATGTCCGTTGCACAAAATGTGTAATACAGTAGGCCTTTGATTACCCGAGGGTCTTTCACACTTTTTAGCCTACTTTCCCGTCAAAAATAAAAGAAAGACGAAAAAAGTATTAAAAGTAGCTTAATGCATCTAAAAAATATCGCCAAGTCCAAAAAATATCGCCAAGTTAAAAAAATATCGCCAAGTCCAAAAAATATCGCCAAGTCCAAAAAATATCGCCAAGTTAAAAAATAAAAAGATAAAATGAATATCGAAAAATTAAAAATTTGAAAGTAGGGTATTGAGATGGGGATTTTGTGTGTCGGTCGGTCGGTCTGTCGGTCTGTCTGCCCCCCCCCCCTAATAACTTTTAAATGAACATTCCGATTTGGACAAACTTTTTTTTGTTGGAAAGATCTCGGCGAGTACAGCTCATTCCCATATTTGATTTTTCGATTTGAACGATTTTTGGTTCAACTTTGAACCGTTCAAACAACGTGTCCCGCGATGCTAACTTTTGAATGAACAGTCCGATTTGAACAAACTTTTTTTTGTTCGAAAGATCTTTTCAAGGATACTTCATTCCCGTATCTACATTTCCGATTTGAACAATTTTTCGTTCAACATTGAACCGCTCAATCAAGCTGTCACCCCCTAATAAGTTTTGAGTGAACCGTCCGATTTAAATAAACTTTTTTTTTGTTCGAAGGATCTCAGCAAGGATACTTCATTACTGTATTTAAATTTTCCATTTGAGCATTTTTTCGTTCAACATTGAGCCGTTCAAGCAACCTTTCCCCACCTAATAACTTTTGAGTGAACCGTCCGAATGGAATAAACTTTTTTTTGTTTGAAAGATCTCGGAGAGGCTTTCCCACACATTCCCATATTTCGCTTTTTGATTTGAACCATTTTTCGTTCAATATTGCACTGTTCAGAAAAAAAATTAATATTAGCGTCTACGGGGAATTTAAGTTGAATGTTGATCCTGAACTTAAAGTCGGATTTCCTTCAAACTAACTTTGTAAGAAAATGGTTTTGATAAATAATGTTTGTAAAGTACTTTTCTGAGTAAATGTTTGTAAAGTACTTTCTGTGAGGACTCTGATTCCGACTCCGCGAACATGGCGGAAATGCAGGCTCAGAAAAAAATGACTGAACGTGCAGACGATTTTTTGTTTATTTATTCATTTGTTTTATTATATTTATTATTTTTATTATTATTATTATTATTATTATTTTTTTTTTTTTGCAGACGATTTTTTTTGTAACAAAAATGTTTCATTCAAGAGGGTATTTTATTCTTTATTTATATTTAACAACTGGCAACGGATTAAAAGTGAAATTCGAGACATTTTATTAACGGACGAGTTTTTTTTTCTTTCTTTGATAAAATGTGTTTTGATGCTCTTTGTACTTTTATTTATTTATTTATTTATTTATTTTATTATTATTATTATTATTTTTTTTTTTTTGAAATTGATGGAGGATTTTTTCTACGGAGGAACTGTAACAGTTACACTCTGTAAAAGGTGCGACAAAACTTTATTTATTCGTTAATTACTTTTTACGTGTCCATTTCATCTGATGAGAGGGGTATATTTTGCTTTTAGAAATCAGCTTTAAGTGCTATAAAGGTATGTTTGACATAATTTTCAGTTTCAGATATTCAAGAGAATATTGATTAGATGCTAGAATGCCGATGTCGATGTACGGGAAAGTAGGCTCGTTTAGTTCTTGACAGAACTTCTTGTTTTTTCTTTTATGGTAATTATTTACTGAGTGTGGAACAATGCACCCATTTTAACATAGCCCAGCTTGCCCCCATTTTAAAACTCACCCCAAAAAAACGTTCATCACTCATCCACGTCACCGACTTTTTTGGAAAAATTTAAACTATAGGCTAAAATTATGGTTATTATTATTATTATTATTATTATATTATTATTGTTATTATTTAAAGTATGAGTGTGTTATTGTTCGTTTTTAGTTTTCACATATGTTTTTTATATTTAATGTTATCGCTTTTAGCCATATTTTAAATGTATGTGTGAGTTCTTTTTTTTAGCTATTCTATAATCGTTAACTTCTCCAAATATTGTTTGAGATTTTTTTTTAACATTTGCTCATGAAAAATTTTTTGAAGCTTTCATCAAGTTAATTCACTCATTCATAACTGTGTGAATGTGTGTGTTTTAGATTTTTATTTGGGACTAATGAAAATATATATGTTTGCAAGAAGGGGGGAGGGGGATGTGTTTTCTTTGCAGGTAAAAAATCTTATATATCTTATCAAAAATAATTATTTTCTTCCATATACATGAGCTTGATTTAATCCCATTTTGAAGCGTCTTTCTGTTTTACGAATCTGATTTCTTTTCTCAGCAGCTCACAGCTAATACAGTAATAACAAATGATAAACTGATAATTCTTTTGCTATCCTATTATGTTAAAGCTAAAAAACTTAATTTAATGTTATTATTTAACAGTTTTAAATGTACTTTTTAGCTCTCATCAGAAGGCAGTATGGATGAAATATGCAGGAACCTAATTATTGAAGTAATGTAAAACTTTTCATTACTAATGATTTTTTTTAATTTAATTATTTTTGGGGGGAATGGGGCAGGGCATGTGCTTTTTTGTACACTGTGTTTAAGTCTTAAACTAAGTGATGTTTTTTTTAAATATTTTTTTTTCTTTTTTGAATTGGCTTGTGAATTAGAAGTGAGAGACAGAGTTGTTTGACGTAACGTATTTTCGAAAATCGTTGTTTCGCGTTCGATATTTTTTTTGTCAATGTGCCGTCAATGTGTTTTGTCAATGTATTTCAGCAGAAAAAAAATAATAATAAAAGAATTTACATCGTAAATTAGTAGTTGCCATGTCTATCTCAAGAGGAAAAATTTTCTACTACTGTCTGTTTGCGTTTTGTGCGCCTGGCAGCCACGGACGCTTCCATCTGAAAAAGGGGAGTTAGGTTTTGGATCCGCACTACCCGATGCCTTCAGCTTTTGTTCGCTTACTACTTCCTCGTTGCATCCCCCCCCCCCTATTTCGAGAAAGTCCGAAGAGACTTGGCGCGTGCGCAGATGCGGCGGAGGTCGTGCGAAAAAAATTTAGACAGTATTACCATCGATTTTTACGGTCGATAGGTTTTTGGGAAAGAAAGGAAAAGCACGATTGAGAGACATAACAAAGCCCGCTGTAACGAGGGGTTACTGCACATTCATATTTAAACGTAGTATATATAAAAAAGGATCAATGTTTTGAAACATCAATGTTTGAAAACATCGATGTTTTTCGCTCGATGTATCAATACCATCGATGTTTTAATTTCTAGCATCGATGTTTTGTCATCGGTGTCGCATCCCTAGTCTAGCGACTGTTTCATAGCTGAGGAAGAAAAGAAAAAAACTAAAATTTTAAAATAAAAACTATCTTAAATTTTAGTGAATGAAAATTTGCTATGATATAATCCCACTGGACTGGTAGCACATGCTTATAGTCCTTAAGTTTAGCATCTTATTTTTATGTATTTCACGGGGTCGATTTAGATTTACAGTTAATCTAACGTTGGATTATCCCGCTGACTATTTTTGGACATTTAATCCGCTTCGTAAACTGCTGAAGAAAGTTTTGCCGGGGGGTAAGTGTGAAATACTCTTTGATATATTTATTAAAAATGACAAAATTTAGTGGGTTGATATTTCTAAATTTCAGTGTCAAAGCGTGTGTTTCTTGTTTTGTAAACGCATCTGCACTGTTAAAAGTTCAGGATACTTTTAAGTGAAATATTACTGTAAAATGTAGCGTTAACAGCGCAAGAAATTTTTACAGCAAATTACACACTGCACATAATACCCTATTTTCGCTCATCTAATGTGAAGGGCCAGGGGGGAAAAAGATGAAAGTGACCAAAAAGCGATCTCGAGAAAAACGAAGAACAAAGTTTGATTTCTCGTAACTCTCTATGTAGTTTTTCGATTTTTCATGCACATTTCGGTCGCTTCTCATCTTTTCCCCCTTGTTGTTCTACCAGATGATACTAGTCCTTCATAGCCCCTAGCTAGCGCTACTATCTCAAAATTGACGAAAAAGTGACTTTCATCTTTTTCCCCCCTGGCCCTTCATGTGTTTCATTTATTATGGTGGATAGCAAAGCCGTGTGTAAAAATTGGGTTCTGGATTCCATTCCCGCTGCTGGCATCTCGTATTTTCTGCCGTAAAATTTTACGGTGAAAAAAGGATTTTAAGGTAAAAGTTATTGGTAACATGGATGCCAGTAACTTTTACCGAAAAATTTGAGGAAGATTTTTAACAGTGTGTGTAAACCAAATTTTAAGATATAATTTTTGCTTCAAATTGATTCATACTGTCTCAATCCCCAACTTCAGATTGTTTCTGCTCTGCATTTTATGTCTGGTAACAAAGAAGCGTGGAACATTTTGGTCATTCCAGAAAACACAGCGGAGATTTTAAAAGTTTTGAACTATTCCAGTGATGTGCCCGAAATCATCCAGATTACAGTCAGATTGCTTAGGTAATGGAGATCTTTTTATCTGAATTGTTAGAGTCATCAGCTCTCTTTAAAGCTAATATGTATTAATTTTTTTTAACTTGAGTGTGTCCTTTGCTTTCGGAAAACATAGCTTTGAAAAATAATTTTGCTATATATATATATATATATATATTATTAGAGGTATAAAAATTGCGAAAAAATTTTTTGCGAAAAATCTTGTTAAAAACAGAGGTAAAGAGAAAATTCCCAAAAGACCCTGGGGCCTTCATCAGGGGGACTCCCCTAGGGTAGGGAAAAGTGGAGTGAGATGTTTCTAGCAAGTTGCATGCAAAACGCCTAAAAAGATGCAACTTTTAGCTCCCGACATCTCACAAACAAGCATTAGGTCACTGGAAGTCCAATTCATTTATGCATAAACATGAGAGAATACAATTGAGACCTGCAAAGGAAAAAATTGATTAGAAGAATCCAGTGAAACCTATCGCAAGCTGTAAGACATAAAAATCACAAAGCGAAAAGCCAACACGGGGGAAATCTGAGAATTGTACAAGATGAATTACTAACTGTACGCTTTAAAAAATTAGGAAAATCGATATTAAAGTCTTTTCACTTACAAAGCGCCGAAGGCTGCTTAAGTAAGAGTGAAATAGCATAAATATATTAACATAAACAAAGTAGTTGAATAGTTTTTGAACAATGAAGTTTTTCGCAATTTTTATACCTCTAATTAAAATTTAGATGATAATTTAGTGTTGTTTTCTTCTGTGTCTTGATCTACAATTCACCTTTTCCATTATTAGTCATGCATTCCTTTTTAACTGATCGAACCCCCATTTTTCTCGATGCAATATAGAACTAAAAGAAATATTTTCATATAAGTATGGAAAAGTTTTCTGACCCATTAAATATTAGGATTTATTTTTCATTTAGAACATAGCTTGCATTAACACGCAACTTAAATGAACAGAGTTGTTCTAATATATCTTTTCTGTACCAGTAACCAGTACAATAGAGCCGGGATTTTTTTACTTCGCTTGCTATTTCAGTCTTTGTATGAAAATAACTTTTCGCGCAAGTTATATATTAATTTTTGTAACTTAAGTATTCGAACCTTTTTTTTTTTTTTAACAGTAAAATAGTGGATAGAGAAGGAGGCTGTGAAGCAGTTGTGGCATGCTCTGAAGACCTATTGCTCACATTCAATCAAATTTTCCAGACTTACAAGCATTGTATTGTAAGCTTTCGCTTTACTATTATGAAAATTTTATTTTTATTTATAGAAATATTCATATTGATTTTCTCATTAGAAAAAAGGCTCGTTTCTCCAAAAATTTATTAATGCAATAAAAAAGATACGGAATGTAGAAGAAAGAGCTCTAAACTCGTACTTTGAATTATACGGACATCAAAGTAAACGTAACACGTTAAATCTGCCTGTGAAATAGTTTTTCTTCTTCTATTATAAGTATTTTGTTTTGCAATTAACGAAAATAGGACAACTCTGCTTGGTACTTAACAACATGTGGTTCTTTTTGTGCTTCACTTAGGTTTGTTTCCAGTCCCTTTCACTAAGGTGTTGTATACAACAATTTTAATTCCCAGCTACATCTATATTAAACAGCGCTCTTGTATAGGCGAAGATAGAATCATATGTAGATGGGTGCACATGAACTTAAAAAAATTTTTTTTAATTAAAAAATTTGCAAAAGGAATTTTTTACTAAAAACATTTTTAAAAAAATAGCAAAACAAAACGCTTTTTCCCCCATCAAAAAATCATTGAAAAACTTTTTTAACAAAAAAAATATTAGTATTTTTTTAATAAATATTTTTTTAACCAAAAGCTATGGGTGCAAGTGTCCTCTCGCACTTCTCTACCTTTATAATTCTTGTATTAAAATGCATTATTCACCACTTACACACTACCGAGAACAATATGATATTTCACCATAATTTAAAAAAATATATAAAAAAATATTTAACTATGGATGTTTTTATCCTCACTTTCAATAAGTCTTATACCAGGGCTAAATCGCTCCAAATCCTAAGCATAAAAACCATCTT
>JAXGGA010020962.1:0-17372 GCA_038373865.1 Uloborus plumipes | reverse complement strand
TTTTCTGAAAATCTAAATTTTGAAATACACTTGTGCAGTAAAGGAATCCTCAATGAAACTAACTGCGAAAAAATCAATTTTCGGTAAAGTTTCGTTGCTATTGTCATTCAAATAATTTGACGAAATTACATTTATATATTTTTTCATCAATAGAAAACATCAATACGTAACATTAAGCTCTTAATAGATATTTTAAATCTATTTTTCTTTGTATGAAATTATCGGTTACAATACTAGACTGAATATGACAAGGATTTTGCATAATAAAATAGTCCTCTTGCGTCAGTTGAGGTTTTCCATTCATTGAGGTTTGGGTAATCGACTTTCCATTTATCATGCAGGATACGGAATTTAACGTTACTAGTTTTGAGTTAGAAGCTTGACTTGTTACATATACCAGAGGAGGGGAGGTGATTTAAATTGCAACGGATTCTGAAACAAAATAAAAATTAAAATGTTGAACCAGAAATAATATTTGGCGCAGACCAGTTTTTGTTCAGCAAGTCGTAAACAAAAAATCTAATCCTCATCTGATTTTTAACAATAGTTGTTAACTTGGGCAGTGAATTTTTTTTTCACTTGCATTCTCACTCTTTGGATTTACTAAAGACGGTGTCAGATTTTGAATGTTTATTAACTTAATTTTAATTAAGTGACCAAAATGTCTGTTTAATAGCCATTCTATCAGGTTGATACTTTTCTAAGCATTATATTTAATAAAAAAAAGAGAGAAATTGCTTCCCGAAGTTAAGGCTTACTTAGCCATATCCATCCATGATTGTTGCTATTCGAGTCATAGTCATTTCAAAATGAATAACGTTAAGTAACGTACCCTGTTCTTGTGAATGGAAGTTGTGGAGAAAGTTCAACACAGCTTAAAGAACTTTCAAGAAAGGATGCAACAGAGTCACGGTGGTCACAAGAAGAGTAACAATTGGTCTGGTAGACGTCTTGGAAGACAGCGGCCCTGTTGACCGACCTCTGATCGGTCACTGGAAGGCGCCAGATCACTGAATCTATACCCCTCTTTGTATCTACGGGTTTCCGAGATAAGTTTCCATGTTGCGTGTTCTTTGTACAAATTGTTGGATCATCTATCTTTTCTTCGTTTCCCTCTCGGATTGAAACATCTCCCCTCGAACCTATATTTTCGTTGTCTTACATATATGTGAGTGGGTAGAATGGAAATGACACATATCTTTATATCTGTCGGGAACAGATGATGCCATTTTAGACAGACTGCGCTTGTGACGACCAAGCTTTTATCAAGGACTCATTCTAACTTTTCCTACATTTCAATTTTTGAAAATATATCTTGAATGAATTTCTGCATCTATTTTCATTGCTGAGATCCCCCTTTGCCTGAAGCGAAACTTTGAATCTCTATTAGAGCAGGGCGTGAAATTTCTGGACACAGAAATTAAGACTGGGGAATAGATGCTACACAGCGGCCCATAAGGAGTACAATTTATTGCAGTTATTAAAATTGAATTCAACCCCTGCATTCAGTTTATTTAGGCTCTTTCTTGCATACCCCCAAAATAAAGTAATCTACTCTTTCCTTTAGCCTATTTTCCTTTAAAAGCTATGTCAGCTAGTAAATTAGATAATTTTTCTTTATAAAATCAAATATTTTTCTATTTAGTATCTTCTTATCAGAACAAAAAAAAATTACTTCAATAAATACTGTTTTCAATACATATGTTTTAATCATAGATATGGAACAACATAATTGAATGTATTAGAATGCATTAAGAAAAGGTAATGATCAACATAAATATTGGACTTACACGAAATATAAAAGCATCAAGGATGCATTACAAACTGAAAGAATTGATATTTCAATAGATGAAGTAATCAAAATAAAGAAATAATGCAAAAATTAAGTGAAAATTAATTAAAAAATACAAGTTATGTCTCTAAGTCACGTAAAGTTTTTAACGGGTTAATGATTTCATCCAAGACTTCATCTTAAGGGATCTTCTTAAAATTTGAAATTCCATGCCCTGCATTTGAACGCTACCATGAACTGTCATAAAGTTCATTACATCAGTGCCATTTGTTAAAAATTTTAAAGGATGCTGAAGATGTTTTTCTCCAAGATTCGCGTTTAATAAACTTCGAGTCATCATGAAGAACTTTTATTCAACTCTTTTACTGGCAAATACTTTTATAAATAATTACACGCACCATATTTTAGAAATTTGTACGCATGCAGATTTAAACGAAGATGGTATATCAGGTAGCTTTGTTGTAATGAGTACTTTTAATAATTTTCGGAGAAATAGAGGATTTGACTCCAATGAGTACTTGTACATGATACGGTAACTTAAACGCTATGAGAGGATTCTTGTAATACTTGAAAGTTCAATCCACCGCACGAATTTTAACGATATTTTTAAATAATAATTTTTAAAACTATTTTAAGGACATTTTTAGCGTGTGATATGTGGATGAATATGCATAGCAAATTTTACATGTTATAATTTTTGAAAGAATATGCTCATTTAGTGCTGTTAAAGATAATTTTAAAATATATAGAAACGCGAAAAATCAGTTTTGCACACATAAAAGACAGGCACTTAGCAAATTAAAAATAAAATTTATCTTGCTCTTGTACATATAAAATTGCTCATGATACAGAAATTGATGAGTGAAGCCCAAATCCCCACTTATTACATGATATTGTATTTTACAGTAATGTCAAAGTATTGGGTTAGTTACTGGTTTTATATCAAGACCAAATAATTTTTTTTTTCCTCGTAAATTGTTGCACACACAATACCCACTATTTTATGATACATTTCTTCTTTTAATGGAATTATTCAGTTCGAAACTCATTCAATTTTTTCTTCGACACGGTTGAAGTTAAATAAAGAGAACAACAACATGCTTAAAATTGTAGAGTTTCAAAATATCACTGAACGAAGCAATAAAAAGCAAATAGTATGCGTTTATCTTTGCCGGGAGACTGAATGATGTTTTTCTCGTAAATATCCCCAATTTTGAAATGTAAAGAGGAAACAAAAAAAAAAAAAATGACAAAATGGTGGAGTTTCAAATTTTTACCACAGAAAAATTATGCGAAACAAATAGTAAACATTTGTCCTCCTAAAGATTTTTTTTTTGCGTAAATTGCCGTACCCTCTGTATCTACTATATTATGCTTTTAATTTATATTATACTTTTAATTTAAATTTAAAACTTTTATTCTTTGTTAGGAGTTCTAGTAATGGAACAGTGCAGTAAAAGATTCACAAAACTTTTTGTTCGTAATCGTTGAAATTGCATAAATGTATTTTTTTTATAATAAAATGGTGAACTTTTAAATAATCACTGCCATCTAACTATGCAAAATAAATAGCAAACGTTCACCATTATCTGGAAACTTTTCTTGCAAATTATTGCTCCTACATTATCTCCTATTTTATGCTGTAAAGAAAGTGAGTTCATTTGAAACTTGGATAATTCATAATAAGTCCTGGCAATATAATGGCTCAATAAGAAATTCACAAAGTTTTCCTTTCGAAATCGTTCAAGTGACATAAAAAGAATGACAGCATGAAAAATTCTGACAATTTCAATTTTTCACTACAGAAAAACTATGCAGAACAAATAATAAACATTTACCTTCCTGTAGAAACGGAGTATGCATATGTTTCCGTAAATTAGTGTATTCTCAATATTCAGTTTTTCTCTATTAATTTAGAACTTTACCCATTTCTTAAGAATTCTATTAATGGAGCTGTGCAGTTAGAAATTCAAAGCTTCTTCGAAATCATTAAAGTCGCCAAGTAGGAAATGATAATGTAACAAAATGGGGAAGTTTTAAATTTTTACTGCCATAGAACTATGCAAAACAAATAGAATAAAATTCGTCCGGTAATTATTTTCCTGCTGACTTTATTAACGTCAGCACGATAAAAATACGGGATACTTATAAATTTTCACTGCTGCAAAACAAGCAGTAAACGCTTAATCTTGTGAGAGAAGCGAATAATAAAGAACAAGACATGCAAAGAGCCAAAGTTGCACGGTGAATTGCCTGAAGATTCTTTGGGACTTCAATTACAGAATTGTGGGATTATTGTTACAGTTTTTCTAATTTTATTTAACCGCATTTTAAAATTGCCATGATTCAGAATTTAATTCATTTTTCTCAAGATGAACTTCCCAAATTTGCAATTAATTTATTTGGATTGCATTTGCTACCGTATTGACTTTCTCCACCACATCATCTGCAATAAATTGCCGTTTGATTTTTATTTTTAATGTTATTTATACGGGTTAAATTGCTTTTAAAAAGTTATTTTTTCCCCTTAACAAACATATTAAGAAATGCTATAAAATGTATTTCAGTAGAAACTGTATAAAAACATGATTTTTGCCACTACAAAGGTGTTAGAAGTAATTCAGAAGTGCTATTTTCGCCAAGATACAAGGTTGCTCTAAAACAATTTTCCTTTCCTGTGCATGTCTTAGTTCTGAAATATTTTGCTGAAATTAACTTGTATTAAGACAAATGTACATAAAATCTTAACTACTTTTCTGAATAAGCAAGTTCCTAAGCCAAAATCAAACCATTATAATTTTATTTACTTTAAAAAATTTGAAAATGCGGATTTGGGTGCCATGAAGTTTATCGCAACTAGAGTCGTTATATTTTTATCTTGAAAAAAGTAATTATCTTTTTATGTGGCATTTTTAAGAAAGTAAGACAAGTTGTTGAATATGTAAGGTACATCACATATCACTCAATGCAATAAATTTTGAAACAAAAGTTCAACTTAAATGAAGCGATAAGTATGATTACATACTAAACAGTGACACTATGACTAGAGCTTATGGTTTAGAACAGTGCCACAATACAATTTGAAAGGGTCTACTGAGTTTTGAGAAATCTCACTGCAAAGCATTTCCCAGCAAAAAGAATTAACTTTTCAAACCTGAATATGTTTAAAGCTTGCCACGCTTCGCCTAAACATAAAGTTAAGATAAAACAACAAGTAGTTGAAACTACCCTAGTAGTTAATTTTTATAAAGGGAGAATAAATTAAAAAGAGAGATTATAAAAATGTGCAATGATTATTAAATGTTTATACTTGCAATGTTTACCTTTCAGCTTACTCTTAGAAAACTTTGAAAAGGCTAAACAATTGAAAAACATTATTGGCGCCATCAGGTGACACCATAAAAGTAATATTAAATAGATACACAGAGAGAAAATGGTTCCATCTGCTACCAAAATGCAAGAGCCGACCAGGCAAGCGTAGGAAAAGCACATGCATACGGCTTAGCGCAGACGTAAGAGCTTCTTTTGCCGTAGAACTGGGGTGTGTTAACAACGTTACACCTGCTGAAGATCAGTGGGTGCATCCTCGAAGGTTATGCTTTTGCTCGTTTACTTCAAGATTCGCTGGTTCATTGGCGGCCAGTGGCAACCGCTACGGAGTTGTGTAGCTAATTATATTAAATGGATCTATTTGTGACACTGGCTCGACACTTTTCGGCACACTAGTCATCAGGGGAACCATAGAAGTAATAGTTAATGGATACAAGAGAAACTGATTCCATGACAATCGAGATGAAAGTAGTAGACCGGCAAGCACCCGAAAAGTGCATGCAGGGCTTAGTACATGAGCACGGACAACTTTTGCCGACGAACTGGGATGCTAACAGCAGCGTAAAGCTCGCGTTGCAACAATAGAGAGCTTATACTACTCAAATAGATATATTTTGATCAGTTGGCGTCTGTTTTTCTCGTTTTTGTCCCTTTCTCCCCTTATAAATGTGTCAACTACTAGTTGTTTTCTTTCGTAACTACTTAGTTTAATGCCATTTTTACAAGTACCTGCTTTCAACTAAGAATATTTTTCAAAGACTGAAATATAATAAACATAAATATGTAGTATAATTAAGACTTATATAACTACGTACCAAAAAAGGCTAAACTATTTTTAACTATGGCGCTCTATAGTTTTGTAGATGAAATGGTAATCGCTTCGACTAAAATAGAAAAATAATTACAATGCAATACTTTTGATTTGTTGATTGGAGCACCTTTCCGTTGCAACCATACCATTTAACAATGATTCCTTACATTGAAAAAGTTTTTTTTTTCTTTTTTTTTTTTTTTTTTTGTAATCTATCCCAAAGCACATGCTAAATTGCATTTTTTTTTCCCAAGTGCTGTGCTTTTCTAACGTTTCTATTTGCATTTTTACTCATATATTTTCTTGAACACATGAGCTTTTTGTTATGGCTTTCCTCTAACTACCAATCTGAGCCTAATGTTGTTTTTTTTATCTCATAAATTTTCAGCTACAAAAAAACTTTTTTGATGTATTTGGAAAAAATTTACATTGAATCAAAAGCAGTTGTGATGAAAATAGGGGTGCGATAAATGTAAGTCAAATACGGGAAGTTTAACTTCCCATATTTAGCAAAAAATTACTTTTCGATGATCCTAACAAAGCACAATTTATGGTTAAATATTCTTAAGTAACTTTTAACATATTGGTTGGTTTTTTGTTTTTACAGCAATGAATTTATTCCAGTAAAAATGATTGAAAATTCAAGTTTGAATTTTAAAACATTATTTTACTATGCTTGGTTTAGAAGCTCCAAGAAAAAGTTTTTGGAAGACATGAAAAGCAAATAATATAATATTTAATTCACCTGTTTAATAAAGCTATATGAATACGACAATATTCTTAAAGTTTTGAAAAGAAATGACAACTAAAAATCTGTATTCACAGAAAAAATGCTACGGAGCGTAAAAGGATGAATTTGTAATTTATGTAATTTTAATTACTTTGTATTGCTTTGTCTATATTTTAAGTACAGAATGGTGTCTGTAGTGCATATGCAACAAACCGAGTGAATGTTTTATCATGGAAACATGTGTTATTTCCATTCTCAAAGCCACCATTATGTGTTGATGTAACTGTTTTTAATAAACGTCTCTCGCTCTTTCCCGGTGTCATTTCGTTGTAAACGTGAAGGGCACTATTTTGCACAAAAAATTGCGTGAATGCTCAATAAAATTCATTCTACTGCCTGATTTTCTTAGGTAAAACCTTCCTCGCATTTACGCATGCGTCAGGTCTTCTCTGATCTTACCAAAATAGGGGTGACGGGGATTATAAAAATAAGGGGAAGAACAATAAGGAGCATTTTGAGCCGTATGAAACAGCGTAGAACGATGCTAATTTCAAATACATAGTTTAGTTGAATGTGCCAAAAGGATAGCATATCCAAGTTTTAAATTGAAAACTTCAGAAAGTTCTCACTTACAACCCATCACCCTTAAGTGGAATGGTTCCCGAGCGCTAGGAGCGGCTTTCACGGACGGACAGTAAAGCCTAAATAACGCAGTCAATAAAACCAGCTTTCAGGGTACAGTATAGTACGAAACCGGCCGATTGAGGACCGAAGAGGGATCGAGTTTGTACAAATGCCATTCTATTGAAAATGTTAGCGCAACAGATTTTTTGTGATGATTAAATTTCTTCTTTCTTCCGGAATGTTGCCGCGTTTACCAGATACGGCAGGATTATCGAGTGCTGAGTTTTTTTGGCTTCACTGTAGTAATATTTCTACAGCAGCAGCCTTAACTTTTCACTCCAGGGTCCCCCGTACCCTACCACAACTCGTGATTTGACAGGTTGGAAGGGGCCCTGAAGAGCGCTCCGTTCTTTTGAACCAGACCAAGAGCAAACCCCTGGCCCAGCACCCCCCCCCCCCCCAGAGGTATCGTTTCACTTGGAGAACTTTGTGGCCACGAGCAATTTTAACGTCTCCCAGCTACCATTAAGGAAGACGGTGGATCATTGCTCGGCTGGGATCGAACCCGTGACCATCCGGTTACGAGTTCGACGCCTTACCGATCGGGCTTCCACGGCCCCCAGCTGCCTCAACTGGTTGACTTAGGTCGCTGCTGTTTAGAGTATTGCTATTGTTGGGTGCAAACTAATGATGGATATTGGATACTTGATTGTAAATTGCGAAAAATGAAGAAAGAATGAAATATTGCCACTAAGGTGAAATTACACCTACATCTAAAACATTCATCTTAAAAAAATCTTTACCGTCAAAAACATCGAAATATTTTGTGGGATTTCAGTTTTATTTATGAATCTGCATTGTAAGAAAATTAAGGATTCGAAATCATAATTCATTCAGTTCTCATAACACATCAAATAAAATTGTGAAAATCTCTAATGCGCTTCATTTCTGGAATGCGGAAGTATGATCTCCAAAATCTTTCTTTACAAAGAGTCTAAAACAAAAGAAATGCATAAGTTTTTGCATTTAAATTTGGTATACTAATCTTTAAAACACTCTAATCAGATATTTTTGACCGTAATTGCATTGTTTGCATAAAATCACATTTTTAAAGAAAAAGAAATCAAACATAATGATGTAGCATCCTAAAATGCCTTTTATGAACATTTAGTAAGGGTTCTGATTTTGCGAGTTGCTTGTGAAATGATGTTTTACGTATTCACTGCAAGTACTATTTTTCACCTTGTATCTATAAGTTGGATTTTGTTTTTGATATCATTTATTTGACTTAAAGGTTTTACTAATTTCAAACAGACACCCTCTATAATAAAAAAATAAAAGAAATAAAAGTAATTATTATTATTATTTTTTTAATTAACCGTGTTTTTAAAACGAACAAAAATTGGGAAATAACTTTTTCAGCATCATATAGACTTAAAACCCAATACATATTCAAAACTTTACAGATAGGAAGTAAAATTTGTGATTGTGAGTATAAAATCATTTTTTTAAAATTATTTTATTAATTTTAAAATCATCAAATTTCTAAGATTACAAAAAAAAAAAAAAAAAAAAACGCGGGCTAACACAACACATAACTGATGCATTCATAATTTAACTAACATTTTTTTACTGCGCTGCAAATAATGTAACCTGATGTCGATGCGAAAATTTTCTTATTGATGGCTGTAATACTTCTCACGTCTTAGAGTTATACACTGCGATGCAAAAGTTTAGACAAAATGCAAATATGTGAATAAAAAGAAAACTATTCAACGAAATGCTTTCAAATTTCTACTGCAGGTACACAATATGGTCCCAAATACGTGTCTGCAGTTCTTATAACTATAACAGGAATCAAATTTTGGATATTACAAAAGACATCTTTTTACATTGTTGCAAAAGTTTAGACAATAGTCAGATTTATGCAAATATCCCTTGAAATGTGATTGGTGGAGGAAATGCGGGACTGTATTATTCATTTATAAAGTGCAGGGATTGCTGAATGAATAATCAAAATCTCAAAAGCTCTGTAGTTCTCGCGTAAAGAAGATGAGAAAGTTTGGAAGCCTAAATTTGAAAATGAACCTACTTTATTAACCGACGAAAAAACGGAGGAGGTTCTCTAGTCGACCGGTATACTTTTTTTTTTATGTATGACCACGCATAACTTTTTACTGAATAGGCCGATTTTGATAATTTTTTTTTTGTTGGAAAGGGTACACCTCCCTGGTGGTCCCATGGTCCCATGATGCGGGGTTTGAGAACGGAATTCTGAAGAAATTGAGGGAAATCTTTAGAATTCCGTTCATGCGCACCCTCTTTGCGCATGAATTGAATTTCAAATTTCACGCGCACACTCTTGCGATTTGATGTTTATTAGATCACAGGAGCTCGCCGACGGAGTGGCCTAGCGGTAAGACGCTGGGCTCTCATTCGCAACAGCTTGAGTTCAATCCTCGACGGAGTCGGTGGATTTTCAAGCAGCAGAAAAAAAAATGCACTGACTACGTCAAACGATTATGCGGCATGTGCAAACCGCAGCTTTACTGAGAGAATATATTTAGTCCTGAGTACCCCAATTTTTAAAAAAATATATTTCCAGGCTCCCATCACCTAAACTTTTAAATTTTAAAGTTAGTGATGCACTAATGAATCGGCGGTAAATGCTTACTTTGCGGATTAACCTGTAGGCCAGTTTTAGCCGCATAATCAGGTGAAAAACTAGTAATTTAAAAATGTTTTAATTAAGTCAGCATAGAAATAAATCCCAAAAAGAAAAAAAATGTTTTTAGTGGCAATCGCTTAAAATTTCAGACACTTTAATAAAGTGAGATGAAGCGTCACGATGGCAACATAATACTATTCCGGGTATACATTTACACTGAAAAGAATGAAATAAAAATAAAATTTTATAAAAAAAAGTAAAACCGACTTCAAAACGCAGCTGAAAATTGCTCTGAAAAGTAAAAAATAAATTTATTCTTTGAACACCATCGATACTACTTTTAAACATGAGTTTTGAAGTCGGTGTCGAAACAGTTAATAAAATCATTCGTACCCATTTTTCGGTTACGTGTTTCACAATAAAAACAACAAAAATGTTTCATTCTCAATTTCAAGTGTTTTTTGAAGAGAAAAATCAATCAAATGGTACTATCAATGGGTAAGAATGATTTTATTAACTGTTTCAAAATGAATGATTTTATTAACTGTCCTACTTCAAAACTCATGTTTAAAAGTAGTATCGATGGTGTTCAAAGAATAAATTTATTTTTTACTTTTCAGAGCAATTTTCAGCTGCGTTTTGAAGTCGGTTTTACTTTTTTTTACAAAATTTTTAATTTTTTGTCTTTTAAATCGGTTCTAGTATGGTAGTACATTGTTTTTTACTTTGTGGAGAGCAAATTCAGACATGCGTATCGATCAAAAAGTCCAAGAAAAAATGTATTTCTTAAGGATGAAGGAATTGAAGAAACGGCTCAGACTGACGATTTGCCCCTTAATCCTACAAAACTTCAACTTGGGTCAAAAACAGCACGTGACAGCATAAGTAGATGAACAACTGAATCGGAATGCATAAAAAAAAAAAAAACAAAGAATTGTGCTTGAGCCTTTTCGGACAGAGTGTCCCAAATAAGCCAGCTATTATTGGTAAAAACAGCACAGCATATGATCATTGGACATTTCTCAAGTCCCGCGAAAAGAATTGTAATCCATCTAGGCCATCCCAATTTTAATAATTTTTATCAAAGAAAGTACAATTCATTTTTTAGTCACGATGATACATATGCTGCTTTTCACATTAACATCTGGCTCATTTGTGACACTCTGTCCGAAAAGGCTCAGGTACATTTCTTTGTTTTTCTTATGCATTCCGATTCAGTTGTTCATCTACTTATGCTGTCACGTGCTGTTTTTGACCCTAGTTGAAGTTTTGTAGGATTAAGGGCGGAATCGTCAGTCTGAGCCGTTTTTTCAATTCCTTCATCCTTAAGAAATACATTTTTTCTTGGACTTTTTGATCGATACGCATGTCTGAATTTGCTCTCCACAAAGTAAAAGACAATGTACTACCATACTAGAACCGATTTAAAAGACAAAAAATTAATAAAGTAGGTTCATTTTCAAATTTAGGCTTCCTAACTTTCTCATCTTCTTTACGCGAGAGCTACAGAGCTTTTGAGATTTTGATTATTCATTCAGCAATCTCTGCACTTTATAAATGAACTAGCAGTACCCGCACGGCGATGCCCGTGCATTTTAATGGGAAGGAAGTCCACTGAATAAATTTAAATTCACTCCAACCCTCTGAAGTAAAATTATTATAGTTAAAGCGGTATAGTAATTGGCCACTTTAGCGACATCGTATTTGTATGCTTGAATAAAAAATAAATGAAATATTTCTACATTAATAAGAAATACTTCATATGATACTATATTAATGCATTTTACTATTCATACTGTCTGAAAACACTTTTTCAGATGTATTATTAGAAAAAAGTCAACGCAAAAACAAAAATGTCAAATTGATAGTAATTGGCCATCTTATCATAGTTATTGGCTATGAAACCATACAGTTATTGGCCATGTAAACATTCAACATCTTTCTGTAATTCAAACATCTTTCTGTACGGCTGCTTGTCCATTCCGTTTTCTTTTCTTTTCACTTTTTTGCTGCTTTTTTTGTTCATTGTTTTCAATAGCTGCTCTGTAACTCTCAGAAATTATAAAGAATGGTTCAATTGTCTATCCTATTAAGAAATTTTCTCCTACTTTTTGGCGCATTTTGTTGGTAATCATCGATAAATTTGCTACAATGAGTTGTTTTGTTTGAAGTAGAGGTGAAAATGCGCTTTGGGTCCCTGCTTGGCGTATTTTCAAAAAATCGCCAATTGGCGCGTTTTTCCTTGTTGTCTCGCGTAGTTGAAAGCTCCGAGAGACATTACGCAGAAATGGCGTTTCTATGGCGACAAAACCGAAATCCGTGTTTGGCGAGAAAAGGGACCCAAAGCACAGATTAACCGAAGTAGATGGCGTATACAAATTTATAGGAGTTTTCAGAGGAGTTATCACAACTGTTGCTGCTGTCACATTATCTTCATTAGTCAGATTTGCATTTGTTGTTATAATTGCAGTCAGTATTTCAGTATTGGTAGAGTAGTTTTTAGAAATCCACAACCTTTTAAACTGCACTAAAAGTCCTTTTAAAGTTTAAAACAATTCGCCAAATAAATCAAAAAGACAGGAGATATACTCAAATTCAGTAAATTTTCAAGGCTTAACTCTATACGTAAATTTAAACCACGGAAGAAAGAGCAGCTTGTACGGAAAATGGATCTAGTATTTCCTTTTTGTGTAGAGTTATGAATTGAAAATTGATTAAATTTGATTAATTAATATCTCCTGCCCTAATTAACGGACAGAAACGTGCTAAAACTTTTCTTTTTCAGGAAAAAAAACCCTTTCCAGCGATATATAATGTTATGGGGTGGAGGAAGGTTTTCCTCCCTCAATTATGGCGGATACACCAAAAATTATACTAATTAATTAATTTAAAAATAACTAATTCGAAATTAAAAATTTGGCTTTCGAGGTGCATTACACGGGGATACGTTCGAATTTTTGGGCCAAGTTTCAGGTCTGTGGGTGCTGCGGGGGCTTCTGGCCAGCGGTTACAAACGTACAGACAAACGAACACCGTCATCTTTATATATATAGATAATACAGTCCCGCATTTCCTCCACCAATCACATTTCAAGGGATATTTGCATAAAATCTGACTATTGTCTAAACTTTTGCAACAATATAAAAAGATGTCTTTTGTAATATCCAAAATTTGATTCCTGTTATAGTTATAAGAACTGCAGACACGTATTTGGGACCATATTGTGTACCTGCAGTAGAAATTTGAAAGCATTTCGTTGAATAGTTTTCTTTTTATTCACATATTTGCATTTTGTCTAAACTTTTGCATCGCAGTGTATAGTAAGTGCGCCCATGTGTTGCTTTTTAAATTTTACAAGTATTTTCAAGTGCTAAAAGCTCACAACACAAATTTTACTGACAATCTGTAAGAAGCTTTAAATAAGTGGAGGGGCTCCATAATGAGATGTCACGGGGGGTCACTGAGACCTCTCAAAAAATTCCTTACTCGGCAAATTTTGTCTGACGATTTCGCAGATTGAGAATTTCATCCCTCCTAAAAATGTAAGTTCTGGTCCACCCCTGAATATGTATGGGGTTTTTAATCATTATAATTCAAACAAATAAGATCTCTTAAACTTATTTTCTACTTTTTAATTCGTTTTAAAAACACGGTCATTAAAAAAAATAATTTAACAATTATTTTCTGCTTTTTTAGTCTGGGGCATCTAAAATTTTGCCGTCGATTATAGACACTTTGATAAAACACTGGCAGAGACTTGCGATCAAGCTCAGCTTATTTCAACTTCTTTTGATCTGATCACTGAACAAAAAACATATGCACTTTTCCCAATGATATATCAAACACTTTAATTGCTATTTTTGCTGGAAAATAAAATAGTGAACGGTAAAAATATTGAGTCATAAAATGCATATTCAAATATTAAAAAATAATAATGACTAGTTTATTGCAGGTCAAAATGAAAACAAAAAGAACTTCAATCATGGTTACCGAGGTCTAACTTGTCCCATTCTCCCCCCCCCCCTCCCCCAGCTACTCCAGCATAAGATGCTTTACCAGTGAACTTACCAGTGAAACTAGAACTCAACTATTGGGCCAATCCATGGTTACGGTCGTTGCATTCACACAACCTCAGCTGCTCATATTTTATTCACAAATGCAGTTACAGTTCTAATGAAAACAGGGAATGATAAAGCTCCCCCCCCCCCTAATATGATTATCACCAAGCGTTAGTTTTAAATTATTAGTGGAAGTTGTAGAAAAATCTTGAAAATGTGTGGTTACGGTCGTTACAAAAAAAAGACATGGTTTTTTGAGTCCTATGAAACACTGCCATTTTTCTGTAAATCTATTGTACGTATAATCTTCTGGATTTTTTTAATAATTGTTCAATAAATAAGGCATGATATCACACAAAGAACTTAGCTCTTTTATTGAAAAATAAATTTTTAGGAATTTTTGATTGCGGTTACGGTCGTTACACGTTTGACTATTTTCAATATATATGTTGCTAAAAATGAGTAAACGGATATTTTAGTTCATTTTTCAGCCATATATAAAGACAAATAATGGACATATGAGCAGAAAGGTTCTCCAGTTAGTTCATTTGATTAGATATAATCTTCAATTGATTACTATAGACTTTGGAAGCTTTCAAATCCCTTGAGCTACGTTTTCCCATGAAACTTCACCAGAATACCCACACCTCCCAGTCTCTCTTCAGGTATTTTAGCTCCACTAAATCCTCATAATCATCTGTGACTTGAGCTCTGTATTTCTTCAATATTTTGCTTAGAAAAATTTCTACAAATTCGCTTATTACGTAAATGGTATTGATTGTAAAAATCAATACCATTTACGTAATGGTATTGATACACAATATGATATGTACAATACCCGGGCACCTTATTGCTTCAACTACAAGTGTTCGCTTCATTAAACATTTTAAAAATACTCACACATTAAGATTTTTTCTGCATAAATCATTTGCCCTCGTCAGCCCGTTATCGAGATATAAGATTTTAAAGGATTAAATTTAAGTGAAGCTCCAAATTTAAAGGGTTCTGGAGAAATAGAAGGCCGACTTTCACCATCTGCATGTGATAGGACATCTATCTGCAAAGCATGCGAAAGATGTCTCCCATCATTACTTGACTAAATTTGCTGACTTAATTAAAATTTCGGCAGACTTTAGGACTTTATAATTCGAAAACATGGAGGTGAGGGCAAATAATTTATAAATCCAGCAAAATGTTTTACTACAATGTTTCAAATGCAAAAAAATAATTTTGGAAAAAAATAGAACCGACTTCAGTTGGAAATTGCTCTAAAAAGTAAAAAATAATTTTTTTCTTTGAACACCATCGAAACTACTTTTAAACATAAGTTTTGAAGTCGGCGCAAAAACAATGTATAGAATCATACGCAACTATAATTCAAGTATACACATTTTAACGGATCCAGGTTCTTTAAAAGCATTCGCATACATTTCATTCATTACAACACATTCGTGTAATGGTACAAATATTCTGCTTTGAAATTTCAATGGTTTCTCCGAAAAATGTTGGCAAAATATGGTTAAATATCATTTGGCCTATCGTTTTTGCGCCGACTTCAAAACTTATGTTTAAAAGTAGTTTCGATGGTGTTCAAAGAAAAAAATTATTTTTTACTTTTTAGAGTAATTTCCAACTGAAGTCGGTTCTATTTTTTTCCAAAATTATTTTATTTTATTCTTTTTAGTGTAAGTGTACTTATGAAATAAGGTAATGTTTCCATTACGGAACTTCACCTAATTTTCTTAAGTAAATGCTCCATAAAATAAACTGAAAAAAAAGGAAGAAACTATCAACGCGTCTAAAATTATAAACGATTGACACTAAAAAATAATCTTTGTTATTCTCTGGTATTTATTTGTGTAAGAGCTTAATCAAAGCCATTTAAATATCAACGGTTTGTCAACTAATTTATATTTCAAAGCAATTCTAGTTTCTCGTTGTTCATAAGATTTTAACACATACTACGTACGTTACCGCTAATGAGTTTCATGTTAGATTTAGTTAAGCCTTGGTTCAAATTTTTCATCATGATTGCTATTAATATTGCTGTTGCGAGGCAAAAAAATTTTGCAACAATGGATTGAAAATTTAATCATTTAATGGGGAAATGACATGAAATTTACTGTTCTCCATAATAACTTTTTTTCTAGTAAACAAATATCGTCATATGAGTACATGGTACCTAAGTTACACCATTTCCTATCGATTTAAAAAAAAGTCGGCCGAATCGGTTCAGTAGATCAGCTGTTATGTGCGAACAAACAAAAAAAAACATACGCTTTGAATTGATAACCTCCTCCTTTGTTGAAGTCGGTTAATAACTTAATTTTTTTTTATTATTTCACTTTTGTATGGTTTCCTGGTGAACATCGAATGACCGCTGAGTCAAATTTATCTAAGAACTAACGTAAACACTATTTATAGTAGGAAAGCTCCTTTATAGGCGCTTTTTCACTCTATAAGAGACGAATACCCCCGAAGTAACTTTCAGATGCATCAGTGGACTTATGTACGAAATTTGGCAAAGATCCGAAGTGAACTGTGAATTTAGACCTAAAACATGTAACACCCGTAACCAACATAGCACGAAAACGAAAAGGTTTTTTGAAAAAAATATTAGTGCATGTTTTTAGGATAAATGAGTACACTATAAAACCTAAATGGCAAACTTCTACCTCAAATAGTTATTGTTACAGAATAACAAATACTTGTTTTCAGTTACGGTCGTTACAAAGATTCTAGATAATTTTGCCTGCCTGTAATTAAAAACTAATACAACCTACAAAGAAATTGATTGCTGGAAAAGGGCAAAGGGGGTGCTTACTAAAGCACTATAATTCGTTATCTTCCAAATTGAACCCGGTGTGGCCAGGGTCTAGGCTGAAAACTTGATAATTTTTAACTGAAAAAATGGGTTAGAAAAACCTTAACTTTAGGACGTTGAAACCATATTTACAGTAAAAACTAGGATATTTTACACTTTGAATTAGGAAACTATGTTTTCTTGTGAATAAAATGACATGTAACATGTTATTATTCAGTGAGTTTCATATTTTGATGTCTATGTCCTATTTCTCATGGATTGGCCCTATTCTTATTCCATCCAATGATTTACTACTACTTAGTACAACATGCACCTGTCTTTTGGGTACACTCTAGCATGCTCTACTGCATATATTGCATTTTTGGACACTGCACTGCGCAGATCAAGCAAAAGTACTATTGGTAGCTTTGTGGGGGCTACTATCGACTGTTCAGTGATTCCGGAATGCTGGAAACTATAGATTTACGCTTGATTAAAAACATTCTATCTCTGTTATAGTCAACACGAACTTGTGGAATGTCGTTATCGTAGATCT
>JAXGGA010020961.1:0-17373 GCA_038373865.1 Uloborus plumipes | reverse complement strand
TCCTTGAAAAGATCTTTCGAACAAAAAAAAGTTTGTTCAAATCGGACTGTTCATTCAAAAGTTAGCATCGCGGGACGGGTTGTTTGAACGGTTCAAAGTTGAACCAAAAATTGTTCAAATCGAAAAATCAAATATGGGAATGAGCTGTACTAACAGAGATCTTTCCAACAAAAAAAAAAGTTAGTTGAAATCGGAATGTTTATTTCAAACTTATTGGGGAGGGGGGTGGGGCAGACAGACCAACCGACCGGCACACAACTTCCCCATCTCAATACCCTACTTTCCAATTTTTAATTTTTCAATATTTATTGTACTTTTTTATTTCTTTTTGACTTTTTTTTTGGACTTGGCGATATTTTTTAGATGCATTAAGCCACTTTTAATGCTTTTTTCGTCTTTCTTTTATTTTTAAAGGGAAAATGGGCTAAAAATCTTAACAAAGCAGTGTGCAGAGAGTGTTTATTTATGCAATACACCACCAACTAGTTTATTTCATCCATGAACTGCAGTTTCGTGCTTTTTAGCACTCGTCAGAATTAATAGGAAGTAAACGAGCTGGAGGCAGAAATCCTCTTATAAGAGTTTTTACCAATTTTCTGGCTCTCTTTGCTCTATAAGAGGATTTCTGCCTCCAGCTCGTTTACATCCTATTACATGCTGACGAGAACTAAAAAGCACAAAACTGCAGTCCATGGATGGAATAAACGAGTTGGTGGTGCCATGTTTCTACCATAGCCCTGGCTTACGGGCGGTTACCTACTGCTTTATAGTGTTTATTTATTTAGGTGAACGAATTAGTCAACATGCAACTTTCGTAACATGCCAGTCATTCCAATGTCAATTTTTGATTTTTTAATGCTTTGATAAATTTGCGTAAGGAATAAATAGGTGATGACAATCGAAAATTTCAATGTTATTCCACTGTAGCCCTAAACGAGAGCTCTGCGTTGTCTTAAAACCATCTCAATCTCCAGAACATACTTTCAAACACGTAGGGTAAGTGCTCCAGTAGTCGGCCATTTAAGAGATCTTTTGTTGATCTTGGCTAACCTAGAACTTTCAGCTATCAATACAGCAATACAGCAACAAAAAACAAGGTAAAACTTTAGGATGAACCTTTCTGATAGTGAATCACCTACTTGTTTCAGACATTTAAAAAAAAATTATGTTAAAATCTAAGCTGTTGTCAATACTAGTAAGTGCTCCAGTAGTCGGCCACAGAATCATTTTAGCTGAAAAATAGGCAGAATCACAATCTTGGATGACGGACACACCATTCAGAATGAAATGACTCATTACTAATTCAAAAAAAGTACCCAAAACTTAGCTGCCACTGGTTGATGATTGAAGATAGGTACATGAATGTGTGAATGCGTTATGTCTGATTTTGAATTTAAAATGTACTATTTATGAGGAGTTTTGTGTCATTGTGGCCGACCACTGGAGACTGGCCGACTACTGGAGCACTTACCCTATGAAATGTTACTTTGATTGGTTCAGTGGATCGTCTTCTAGGTCTTTATCTATAAGAAAAATTTATTTTAGACTATCATGTACACTGCCGTGTTAGCTCAAAAGTAGTATCTGCAGTCGAGCTCAAACTAATATATAAATCTTTAAAATTTTGCGCCACCATGAATTTGATTCAGATGAAACTTGTTCAGATTTTTTTAAAAATATTTCCCTTTCTCAAATTATCATATAATTTCGTATTAAGGTAAAATAATTCACAAAGATCCACCTGGTGGCGATAACTCAATTTTTTTAAAAAGTGCAGATACGACTTTTGTGCTTAGCACGGCAGTATACGTGTTATTATTTCATTCGTGTTTGATTTTTAGATAATAGCTACTGCATTCAGATTTAGTATAAACTAAAATGCAGTAAGATGGTTCGATTCAAGTACGAATTTTTAAGATAGTTAATTATATAACTGGAGTTAGGTTCATAAACATCCACTTTTTCCGTGATGTTTCTTAATATACTGTTAAATCTCACACTAATATCTACGAACTTTAAATACATTGTAAGCCATTAAGTATCTTGTCTGAATGATTAGTAAATTGTGCATCAAAACGGATAAACCCTCGTTAAAGTTTTAAAAGTTAATCTTGTCATCTTTAGGCTAATTTTCCGTTTACTTAATTAGATGGGTATTATGATCTTAAGGAGCGTTGGCTAAGCAATCTGTTCTCATTTATCTCAACAATAAAGTGATGTCAAGGAACATCAGAATTGATTGAACATATTTCATTGCTAAAGCCTCTTAAAGCGAATGACGGGTGGAAAGATATATTTATTTCGCTGCAATTCAATTCATTTTGTATTTTTTCGCAAAAATTGGAAGTTTTTGGTAAGTGAGAGTTATAAGCAAGAAATAAAGGTGAGTTACTATTTTCTGTTTAGTAAATTGGTATTATTTGATGCCTGTCACACATATTTGATTGTTTCAAACTAAATGAAATCCAAATTAAAACACAAAGACCGTGACAAGTTTTGTGTAAGTATTGTGAGAAAGTTTAATGCTAGTTTTTTATGGGAGGGGGTGCGGGGGGCATTTTAAAATTTATCTTAGGTAACTGAATTTCCGAAATAAGTAGGAATGATTACAATATATAATAGCAGGCTTCTTGCAAGCTACAAAATCCAAAAATAAGGCAACAAAAAATATTTTAAAAAATTTTATTAATACAGATTAACTATAATCAGGAAAACTAAAATTTTCATAACAATAAAAGTACTAATAATAGTGAGAAGAATGACTGTCCACCGGTGGATACCATATTTTCATTTCAAATCAGAAGAACCTGAAGTTAAAATTTTCATTTCTGTTATTTAATTTGTTTCTAACAATGCAATATGAGCATATTACTTTCAAAGTGGAAAACATTATGCTACAAATTTTATTTACTGCACTTTTTTTTGCTAAATTAAAAAAAAGAGATCCGTTTTCTGTACAAAAGATAAGATAACTTTAATTATGATTAAATGGTGAAAAAGCATTTAATTTTTAAACTGAACAGCTTTCACATGCTTTGAATCGCCATAAAAATATCTTTCTGAACCAGTAAAGATGAAACTGAAAGAATAGGCTTACAGCTCAATATGAAAAGAAAGTGAGTCGTTGATTACTGTTCCAGAGATACTCGATCTGTAAAGAAATGCATATGGGAAGGTAGAAGAAACCATATTGAAAAACATGAATAGCTAGTCAAATTTACACAAAATATATTTTTTAACGAAGTCTTACTCAATAGCGTAAGAAATAGTTTGCAATCAATAAATTATATTAAACGCGTCGTAAAATGTTTTTATCGTTCAATTGCTTACACCATGGATTAAGCGGAAATGCCCAACATGATAGATTAATTGTGTGCAACTTTAGATACTGCATTGGCCATTCATATCACTGCGCATGCGTGTGACCACTAGATGTGGTTTTATGCTACCATCTTTCAACTATAGTGCGGAGAAACCAAGTTCGGTATTTATGACAAATTCTCAGCAAAATCAGTAAATTTCTGTCTTAACATCCTGACATATTAGAAGCAAAAGCATTTGAGTTACAATCATAAGCATGGTTATTTTCATATAATTGTGCAGGAAAAATTTTTTTTAGCAAAATAATTGGCCTTGAAAACTGGCACTGATGATACCAAATGTACTATGTGGGGCAAAAAGAGGGTACAGTTGTACATTGTACAAGCACACTTGTCAAACTTGCAGTTACTGGTACCAGTTAGCCAAGGATTTATCACCTGAAAATATATGAAAATCGTACAAATATAACAATTAGTTGAACTGAGTTTTTTAAACGAACCACAATACATAATAAAACACATACTAATAATGTTTATTTCTTTAGATTATTTTCTAAAAAATTAACCTTTGTATAACGTCTGTACACTTGTGTAAACGGATTTTAATGTTCTGCGAAATATGCTAAACATTAGATTTGAATGGTGTTCGAAAAGCAAAGTTTAGTATTAGATTTCAATATTCTATTGGTAAAATATTTTGATTCAAATGCATTTTTATTCTACACTTTAAATTCAATTTTCGAGTATTTTTAGCAGTAAACAAGAATGCATCCAATCTCCCCGGTCTTGAAAAATCCGTTTATCTGAATTCAGCTGTAGAATTCGTAATCTATGGGTTGGAAGTAAGATTGAAAATAAAATCGCTGGAACCAACTCATTATTTTTTAACTCTACTTCAATTCAAGGGACAAATTGCAAAATATCGCTTTATTTATCCAAAGTAAAAAAATAAATCTAGCAAATGTCCCCTCAGTATAGGGTATATTTGAAATTCGCCGTTCACAGAGCCTGCTCTTAGCGAGAATTTCATTTATTTGCTTAAAGTATTTTTTACCAATAGTTTCCTTTCCAAGTAATGGAATTTCTCCCCATGTGCTTTGTTAAATCTCAAAACTATTTTTAAAAGAGTCTAAAAACAGAATTACCGTATAACTGTGTAATGAGATTGTATACGTTTGTTCGAACAAAGTATGGGATAAGATGAAGCTTTTCTTGTTATTTTTGGAATGGATTCGAGAACCGAAGAAGGATACTTTTTTTATCAGGTTTGACGCAATGATAAATACTTCACTTTATAAAAACGGGTCGGGAAGTATTGGCCTATGTGTTCTACAATGTAAATTTAAAGAAAATGAACCCTCACAAAATGACCCCCCCCCCTCTCTATCCGCATGTAGCTATGTTGTATGCTTGTAGCATGTAGCTATATTGCGATTTATGTAAAAGGTATCGATTATGATCCTAAAAATTGTGCATATAGAGGAATTTAAAAGCGCTACATTGCGTTACATATTTATAAACTCATTACTTTGAATTCATTCAGAACGAAGAACAGCGTTTGCTGTAGTATTAGCGGTGTACGCGTTATTCTTACAACACGGTGTTCAAAAGATACGTTCTCATACATATCAAGTCTCAGCATGCCTCCTATATGTCCGGCCTATCTGCGGAACAGATTCAATCAAAATTTTACAAAAGGTTCTTTGAAGGTAAATTCTCGAAATTTTAAACAACGCAGTGTTCGTGTTTACAGCACAGTAAGATAGCTTCAAAATTTTAGATTAACAACACCCACATTGTCTTTGCGTAAGTTTATAAGCTTATTTTAAAAAATCGCGTCAGGACGATATGGGTGGGATAAAAATCGCCGGAGTAAAGCATTTACAAAAAAAAAAAAAAAAAAAAAAAGAGATTTTTCTAAGGAGTAATGTCAGCAAGAGAGAAGAGGAGCTTTCCCTCACTTTGCATATTTTAGTTTTAGACAATAGTATAAGCACTACTAGTTACGGATTCCGGGCTGTTGTGCCGTGGTCTGGATGACTTTAATCCATACGTTTCAATCGCAACTGCGGCGATCATCTTCAGTGGGTGTCGTTGATTTATTTGGCGACTGATGCGAAATTTCGAACTGCTGCAAGATTTTAAATTGTAAACGCAGCGCCCTCTACTTTCCGGCTCGGGATTGACAGATGACTGGATGCCAAAGCTTGTTAACTTTTACTTCTTCCTCCTTCTTGTTAAAATTATTTGGGTGTTTGAAAATTTCAATGGCCTCTCTATGCAATCTGGGGAAAAAATTTGAAGTCCGTGAAATTATTTTGGCCTCATTGAATTTTATATCATGTATTCCATTACTGAAAGTGTGCTCCGCGATCGCCGACTTTTCAGTCTGACCCAGCCGGCAATTTCTCTGATGCTCTTTGATTCTTGTATTAACACTCCGTTTTGTCGTCCCGATATAAACTAACCCACAGGAACAGGGGATCTTATAAACTCCTGCGGCGGACAACGGGTCTCTAGCATCTTTCACTGAACGCAGTCGGCGATCGCGGAGCACACTTTCAGTAATGGAATACATGATATAAAATTCAATGAGGCCAAAATAATTTCACGGACTTCAAATTTTTTCCCCAGATTGCATAGAGAGGCCATTGAAATTTTCAAACACCCAAATAATTTTAACAAGAAGGAGGAAGAAGTAAAAGTTAACAAGCTTTGGCATCCAGTCATCTGTCAATCCCGAGCCGGAAAGTAGAGGGCGCTGCGTTTACAATTTAAAATCTTGCAGCAGTTCGAAATTTCGCATCAGTCGCCAAATAAATCAACGACACCCACTGAAGATGATCGCCGCAGTTGCGATTGAAACGTATGGATTAAAGTCATCCAGACCACGGCACAACAGCCCGGAATCCGTAACTAGTATTTACTCCGGCCGTGAAAGCCTTCATTCTTACATAGTATAAGCACTATTCGCAAAACAACGAGCACAGCATTTTTTTAGAACATCTTTAATGAAGAATATTCAAAGACACTTTCTTCATTCAGATGCTCGAATTTGCCAACGAGCAACTTAATCGCATTGAAACTGTCAATAGAATTAAAATCAATACGCCGTTCAATTTGAACAAGGAAAAAGTGTATGTTGTCATTTTAAAATTTCGAATATCTTGAAATGCAACTGTAACCGTTAGCTTGGCGTTGTTAAAAATCATGACAATCTCAAGTGCATACCATCAAACATCCATTGCTCTATTATTTCAGCGGAAGCACTGTTACTCTTTCTGTATATTAAAGGTTTCTCTTGGACCACCCTGTCTTCGGCAAAGTGTTGCGTAACTGTACATTACATATTTTTCTTTATAAAACTTCAATAACCAACATAATTTATCCAGTTTTCTCAATTCAATTATGGGTTTGAATCAACAATAGTACCTTGTTTTTACTTCATTCAGTTATTGATTCTAAATAATTATGAGTCAAAATAATATTTTAATAGGTTTTTAGAAGCACCGAAAATGATGAAGAGGTTGCCGATTTTTTGTCTTTCAATGTTTTTAGAATGATTAGAACCGAAACTATGAAAAAATAATAAAAGGGAAAACACGAGGATGAAATTGAAATTAATCGAAATGTAAAAAGGCCATCAAGGTTGTTTAAGAACGCAATATGACCCCTTTCCATATAAGTAAATGCTTTGATGCTCCTTGAATCACACTGTAAACTGCAATAAGAAAAAAAAGGTAATTTTTCAAAACTTGATCTGGTCAAGTTAAAAATAGGGAAGAAAATGCATTATATTATGGGGAAGTATTATATTATATTACTTTATAGGGAAATTGGGAAAATTTACATTATAGGGGATGTAGTACAATTATAGGGTATTGTATTATATTATACGAAAAAAAATATATAGGGATGAAAATGGAGATAGATGGTGAGCATGGGGCTTGACTCTCTAGGCATAGGCTGAAAAAAAACAGCTACCTTTGAGATCCTTGACGTCGTAATTCGGAATCAGCCAAGCTGGATAATCCATGGAACAATTCTGATAAAGCTGGCTCGATGTTTTCGAAAAAGATCCGAAGGTTGTTTGTTCTATGAAAACCAGGTAGAATAACGAATTTTTCTGCAACCCTTTTTGTTTTAAGAAAGAAAATGTTGGCATTTTTTAAAATATCCCTGAGTGAGGTTGGCACCATTCTAGACTCTTATTTCTAATAAAATCATAGGGGAGGTCGGGGCTATTTGGCATAAGGGGTACGTTGGTACTGTACCTTTATTTTCTAGTACACAGTGCCTACAGCGTTGCCGTCGTGATGAGGCATACTCAGCAACCTGATGCGTTATCCACAACAGTTTTAGTGTCTTGCTTAAGTGCTTTCGAAGAATATGATTTTTTTTTTTTGTGTGTTTTTCTTTTTGGCGAGTAATTTTTTTTTCCGATATGCTTTTCGTTTTTCAGTACCCTTAAAATTTTTGCTCAAGTACTCTACGTTTATGTTGGATACAGTGACTAATAGCCTAGGGATTGATGCAGTTACTGCATTCCCAGTCGTTCGTATTTCGGGCAGGACCGCTTTTTTCACAGAAAATGCCCTTGGGGCTAGTTGGCAATCTCAGCTTGGGGTATCTTGGCATAGGCCAGCGATTTATGCCAACTTAGCCAGGCGTGACATCGCATAATTATAGATACCTACACAGACCTACTTGTTGACCCTTCTACTACTACGAGTAATGCAGGTATTGAAATTGTTTCTACGACTGATTAGGGGTAGTACTAGTGTTAAAAATGTCCCTATTGCTAGAGTTGAAAGGAGTGAACCTTCAATCACCACTATTGCAACCCGCTCATCTGAAACTTGTCGACTTGTGACCCTGGAAGACATTCAGCCTTTTCCAAAAACAGGGCCACGAAAACGGGCAATCAGGAGAAAAAGAGGAGACACTGTACAAACCGAACCGACACTCCAGTTGAAAGTGAATTGTAAAAGAAAAATATGAGAAAATAAAATGAAACACTTTACGTTGAAGAGACAAAGCGAGAAAACAGGAACTATGACTACAAAATAAAAGAAACGTTCAAAAAAGGTAGATATTAGTAGCACTGAAGCTGATGAACCTTTTTCTGATGCTGTACTGTATGCTGATAGTGAGGATAGCTATAATTTCTTGTTTCCTCAGTACAATGATGAGAATAAAGATGAACCATTTCTACTCTATCTGGTCTGCCCCAAACTTCCTACACATCCTCTACCTGCAGATGAGATAATGCTGCTGTTGGAGCTGATTAGGTGAGTATGGGGTAGTGAAGTATGGGGCCTGCAAAATGTCCAGGGCAAATACTTGAAGTCGATAACGAGGACTTTTCAGTCTCCATCATGGTGAAAACTACCAAGTATTGGACGTGACCACAGCCACCCGACTCAATCTGGTACCCCAACAACATAGTTCTGGGGAAGATGAACTCTCCATTCAGATGACTAAGATCCCATCGTTTGCAGTTGACATGAAACATTTGTAACCTACCTACAATGCTCATACATGTTTGTTAAAAATTTGTTTTGACATATTACTTTATAATCTATTTAAATGAATATTTAAAATAAAATATTGTTATATTGCTGCAAATTTGTTATTTCAAACAATGTTATGCCAACATACCCCGATGCGTCTGCCAACTTACCCCGACTCCGGGGTAAGTTGGTGCTGTTGAGGAGCCTTTAAAAATATTTTTCAAGAGTTCCCTAGTGAATTTTAGATGATGTTCCTAGTGGTTTTTCGTAGCCAAGATGTTACCCTATTAGAGGCATAAATAACTTTTACCATAAGTATAACAGAAAAAATTAGAAAAATCGAGAAGTAAAAACTATGCCAAATAGCCTTGGTCTCCCCTATTGCTTTTGTTTGTGTCAAAACAGCTATCATGGATAGTTTAAGCTGAAATTTTAACTTAGAGCAATTTATTTCTCCCTTTTTATGAGTCGCTGATGAATGCAAACATTGTTGAAAACTGAATAACAAATTTTCGCGATATGTGGTCAACAGCAAAATGGTGGCTTAATGTAACGCCCTTACATTGATTTTTGGTTACATAATTGAGTTTCAACTGTACCATTCTTCTATTTTGTAAATGTATTAAAACAAAATATAAGAAAAGTAATGCTTAATATGTTTAGATAAGAGAAAAAAATTTGAAAAACGAAGTTTAGCATGATCCTTTGAACATATGACCATAATAAGAAACAGCTGTGTTCAAAGTCATCTAAGTCGTCTCTGCAGTCGAAACCACTGTTAAGCTATCCGTCATATCATAGAAGAAAAAAAAGACATAAATTTGAAAAAGCGAAAAATGGGATGAACTGGAAAATGGGAAAGGAGGTAGAGTCTAAAAACGAACGAAAGTCATTGATTTCGATGGACAGTGAAAATGTTTCTTTTTCGCACTCAACAACACTGGCTGAATAACGACCGCAAGGGGACTTTTATACAGGAGTAAGAAAAGATTTTCTTTGGATTTCATTCTTTACTTTGTTTTTGAGACATATTCTGTTTTTTTGCAGTTGTTAACTGGAAGATAAATCTTAAAATTGTGTCTAAGAGTTATAAGAGATTTTTAGAGGATGTTCTGAAGGAAAATGTCCTCCGATTTAGAGTTTGGAATATGTAAGACACTAAAATTCAAAGACAAATTAAAAAGAAAGAAAGAAAAAAACAAAAATGTAAATCGATGGATGAAGGTGTGTTTCCTTAGACGATCGCTGTGTTTTGAACCGCTTTGTGCTACGATTCAATTTTTTCTTCTGAAATATATTTCACTGTTTTTATGATCTTAGAAAACATTAAGTTAAAAAAAAAAAACTCAATTTTCTTTCCATAGCCTATATCGAGGTACTACTTTGGGAATTTTTGGGCAATATATGTGAAGACGTATCAGTTTCGAACGTTTCAAAGCCGTCTTGTAGAGCTAGTGTGTGAGTTTGCAAAAAAATCAACCTTTTCTCTTTATTATTTACTGAATGACCTTCAAACGAAACTATTGTCATTTTAAATGATAATTAAGTTAAAATGTTATTGAACAGTTAGAAATACGCCAGGTTGTTCACAAAATCCTTTTTTTTTTGGAATTTTGGATTCTGTCTAAGGGAAACCAATAAGATCTATACGCATACACAGCTGAATAAATGCAGGTTAAAGTGAAAGAGTCACACATACAGTCCCAGACAAAAATATAGGGCCAGCTACAATATTCTACCCAAAAGAGCTAAGATTGCTAAAAAAAGTTATTTAATGTATTTATTATATGTAATATTGTAATAACAATCGACAGCCACCAAAAAAATAATAAAATTTAATAATGTGGGAGATTTGTTGCTAACTTCTGTTTTGAAGCAAGACGCAAGTTGGACAAAATCATAGGGCCACTATGCAAATTTCGCTCTGGGTGCAAAATTTGCATATAACCGATGCTGTAGTGAATAGACGGAAGATAAAGCAAGCATTCCAGCACGTGGCTTCGTCAGTGAGAACGTTGTTAGACATGGGTAGAGGTACGCCATTAACCGAAAAAGAGAAAGGGCAGATTCTTGCATATCAGAAATGTGCGCTAAGTTCTCGCGCTATTGCTGATAAAATAAAAAGGTCTAAGTCTGTTATTAATAATTTTTTGAAGAATCCTGAAAATTATTTCCAAAGACGATCTCCCGGGAGACCAAGTTCTTTGACTGATAGACAAAAAAGACGCATTTTTCATAGCGTTTCCAATAAAAATCTGTCTCCGGCGGCTATTGTTGAAGATTTACAACTTCCATGTTCAAGAAGAACAGTACAGCGACTTATAGCAGCGCATCAAAACTTTCGGTACTCGAAAATGAAAGGGAAACCTCCATTGACGGTAAAGCATAAAATGTGCCGTCTGGAATTTGCAAAAAAATACGTTGCATTTGGAGACAAATGGCAAAATGTTGTGTTTTCAGACGAAAAGAAATTCCAATTGGATGGGCCAGACGGATTGCAATACTATTGGCATGATTTACGTCGAGAAAAGAGGTTCTATTCAAAGCGTCAGTTCGGAGGAGGCAGTGTTATGGTTTGGGCAGGCTTTGCTGCTGGCGGAGTCACTCCAATAGCATTTATTAAATCAAATACGACATCACAGGATTATCAAGATGTTCTGGCACTTAATTTGTTACCTGAGGCACCCCTCATCACCAACGGAGACTATACATTTCAACAAGATAACGCCCCTGTGCATACCTCAAGGTGCACAAAGGCGTGGTTCCTGGCTAATCAAGTGCGTGTTTTGGACTGGCCTGCTAGAAGCCCTGACCTCAATCCTATTCAGAACTTATGGGGTATTTTAGTACGAGATATTTACAAAAATGGGAAGTGTTACAGCAATAAGGAAGAACTAAAGAAAGCAATTCAATTATCTTGGGAAAAAATTCCAAAAAACGTTTTAAAAACGTTGTCGGAGTCTATGACTGAGAGACTGGTTAAGATTATAGAGAAAAACGGCAATTTCACTGATTATTAATTTCATTTGTGTGATTAGGCTAATGTGGCCCTATAATTTTGTCCCAGTTCTTTTTTATGTTCAACTGAAAAACTTGCAGTTTAGGTAATAATAATTATTTGTTATATTTTCTTTTTCATAAATTATATTATATATGATGCTAGTTTTACTATGCTTTCTTTTCACAACCACTCGCACAGTTGAACTTCGATATTTCTTATGTTTTCTTCCTGGCCCTATATTTTTGTCTGGGACTGTATACCCCATGATTTTCCGTACCTTACACTACTCGTGGTTATAACGGTTGGATGAGACCCTGAAAAGAGCTCTATTTTTTATCTAGTCCAGGAGCAGGTAAACCCCTGGTTCAAAACTCCCAGAGGTATTGATTTGGAATGGGAACGTGGAAGAATTTATGACGACGAACTGATTTAAAGTGCCCCAGTCAACATTAGTGAACACGGTGGATCTTCAAGGGCATGAAGAATTTATTTTCTTTCAAGAAATGCATACAATTCTAGTTTGATAAGTGCCAAATAATTCCTAAAAAAGGCACAAGAAAGTCAATCAAAACCGTATCCTTCGTAACACCTTACACTTTAAACTTCTTAGTAATTGTACTGTGACACACACACATAAAAATCTTTCAAATTAAAGCAGAGGTTCGAAAAATTGTTTTGTTTTCTTGCCAAATAAATAACTTAAAAAGGTTTTTTGATTTTTCTTTCACACATATTAACTATCACAAATTACCTTGCTCTTCTGAAAACTCATTTCAATACGTTACTGTTAAAAATTACTATTCAATATTAGCTAAAAAAATATATACTTACGCAACAACTGCTATTTACTATCGATTAAAAAAGTTCCATAACATTTAATAGTCTATCATTTACTTAGCTAGTATGTACGAAACACTTTTCATAAATCTATTTCTATTTTTTTTAATTATAGAAAAGCTTGAAACAGCTGCCCTCTTTTTGAAACGGTGGTACAATATGGGTTTAAAAAAGTATATATTAAAAAAAAAGCTTTCAACAAAATATTCATTTTTTTTTTCCTTTTCTTAAATATAAAATATTTTATTTTATATTGAAGTTCTTGTGACATTATTTACTCAAGAACAGTATATTTCGGTTTACAGACTTCAATTCTCTTTTTAAACAAACTCATGGTCGAGCAATTTTTGTTCTATGAATATTTTGAGAACATGGAAAAGGCTCATAAATGTAGGAATACCTTGCACTGCAATTCAAAATTGAAACATAAAGTGTATAGAACTATGCGCAAAAATATTTTTTATGCATGGATTTTTGTTTGTAAAATTCTAGATATTTGAAGTGAGTGAGACGTTTTCGATTGAAGAAAAGTTTGAATAAACATTCCTCTCTTTTTTTGTAAATCATCTTTAAGCATGAAAACTTCAACTTTAACGGGGGAAAAGGACAAAAAATTTAGCAGGAAATGTAAAGTCGGTATTTTTGGTTGGAGGATTTTGTTTTTCGTATATCTCGTTTGATTGCTCTATGCTTTTTTGGGTGTGTATTTATGTTTGTGTGTACAGGAAAACGTATTTTTACGAAGTTTTCTCTAGTTTAGCAAAAGGATAGCTATACTGTCAGTAAAGGAAAGTGAAACATACGATGCAATAAAGTTTTACTATTTCGAAATAGTTTCAAAAATTGCAAGTACTAGTGTCTTAAGTTTTTTTTTTTTTTTTTTTTGAAACACTGCTCTTAGAATAACACCGAGCATATTTCATTGCAACGGACACACCTATACCTCCCAACTCCCGAATAAGGATGAAGAAGAAGAAAGTGTTTCTCGACATTAAATACCTACAAATAATTTAACTAAAGGTAAGCTCCAAGCATACCAGTGTTGTAGTAAAAAAATCGTACATGCTAACACCTACAGTCCAAACTCTGAAACTTGTTATACGGAAATAAAAAATGGCTTATGGGCAGCAATGAAAACTATAACAAATATTATCATATTTTATTTAGAAAAAAGAAAAAAATAGGATAACAATGCAGTTTTTAGTAAACGTATGAGATTATAGAAAAGTATTAGCGAAATATTTCATAATTTAAAATAAGTTCGTGTTTTTTTTATTTTTTATTCACACATTAGATGGATTTGTCCTTTAATTTGATTCCATTCACAAATTAAAAAGTTGTTTATACCCTAATTAGCTTGATTGCAAATCATACATAATTATTTCTATTTTCATTACCATTTTGTTGTAACATTAATACATGTACTTTGCTTCAAAGATCAAAGAGTGGAAAAAATCCTTATTAAAGCGCAAAATATTATAATTTGCTACTGTTCATTTAAATAATGTGGTTAATCAAAACGAGATACTGTCCAGTAATATAGTTCAATAACTAATGTCCATTTAGTTAATGGAAGAAGAAAGTGTAGTTCTTAAAAAATGACTTAGTTTCATTACCAGCACTTTTAGTATGCTTAATGAAAATTTAATGTGCTTAGGAATCACGGCAATAGTTACGTCGAAACCTTAAAGGCTCTTTGTGTTTCCCCACATTTTTTATTGGCTTTTTCTGGAAAAAAATTGTTCGTAATGAGAATCGCCTACAGTCACGTAGAAATCACAAATTCCATTAGATTCGTGCCATACTTTTGCATCTAATTAAATTGCATCTGTCAGAACTAATTACAGAAAACTTTCGGAAAAATAAACTGCCAAAATAGGAAACAATATGCATTCCTCTTTGTTCTGAAAACGCTTACATCCCAAAAAATGAGACTTCTATATTTATATCAGTAACAGTGCAATATTATTGCACTAGCCTCTTTTAGAACAACAATTAAGAAAAATAGATGAAATGCATGCTTGCAAAATTTATAGTTATAGATTTAAAAAGATTTAATTTGATGTAAGCCCACACTAGTTCTTTGTGTTCCAATGAAATAGTCTTTAGTGAACAAGAGATAAATTGATAGATAAATACAGAGACATAGATAGGTTTAATTAGATATATAATGGCACAAAGAAATGTTTTTTTCTATAGCGCGTTTTAAATTAAGCCGGTAAAGCCTGGAGACGGCAAACCTGGTGCAGATATGTAGTTAATTGTAGGCCAACATTGAGTCTTAGCTTTATTTTTGCTAATGTTAATTGCGAAAAAAACCACTCTTTGATATTTTGTGAACTTTGTAACACTGAGGACAACCAGTTTAGGACATTCTTCTGAATGGACAATATGTCCAATCTCGTCTTTAACCCTTTCGTGGGCCATTTATTTTTCTTTTGAATTCCTCCCAGTTTTTTATGTTTTATTAACAATTAAGCAATAACATTTAAGGAAATGCATTTTATTTTGCCGAATTTTATTTTTATATTTAAATTTCAGGGGTGGGAAGTATCCTTCCCACGGAACCATTTACAGTCATAAAGAAAATTAAATTGAATGGTGATTATTTGCCACTCACGTTTGCAGAAAAATCGTTGAGCAGTACAAATGTCACATCAAAACAGAATTAGTAGAACAAATCTCACATAAAGCTTTCAAGCATTCGAAACCAAAATTACCGCCAATTCCATTCAGTCGATTGAACACTAGATGACAGCACAAAATTGAAGCGGGAAATTCCGTTCCCAACGTTCTAATAGCAGCATCAATATATTAAAATGGGAATTGCGCTTCCCACAGGTGTATTTTGTAGGATCTTGTAGGTGGGAAGCAATCTTCCCATGGCCCACGAAAGGGTTAATACGATTGCTAAAAATTTTGAATAAGAATTTTTCTTGAGTTTTAGACCTTTTTGTGTTGGAATTATTTCGAGTGGATATAATTTCCCTGAATACTAGTTGTAGTACCTAGAATCCGCATAAAAAGTGAGATTTTAAATTTTTTCCTGGTTCTCGTTTTCAATCTTTACTTTCGATTTCTTTACTTTGTACCCTATTTTAATATTTTTTGCAATTGGGCGCATACATCTAGGACTAACGGATGCAAAAATGGAGGTCTTTCAAGTTAAATGGGTACATGCTTTATGCTGCAAATTCTGTGATTTTGTAAATTACTTAACTAACAAGCTTCTCTCCGAAAATAATGATTCTTCAACAATTGCGTAGTTCTCAACTGACACTATTTACTTAAATAGCTGCAATAATAAAATTGACATAAATACAATTGCTTGCTTGATTTTCATCAAGTTATATTCTTACTACTAGCTAATTATTGAAATGAATTCTTCTTTGTTTAGTTCTTAACTTATAATGATAATTTTCCAATATACTTTCCCATTTTGATAAATAATAAATCTTACAGTAATGACCTATGTTTCATCGAACAACAGAAGATAATTCATTTTACGATGCGTCAACGCAAATGATCTTTGTTTGAGTTTAAAGTATCTTCTGCTTTAAATTGTTGAGCACATTTGAATTCGATTCGACGCATGGTTATACGTGCTAATGCTTTTTCTTTTATTTTTTTACAAAATTGTGATTCACAGAATATTATAACTGCTCATCGTAATATTTAAGCTTTTATTAAATAATGCTTGATTTCTACTTAGGCATTGTTAAAGAAACATTTGACTACATCTGTTGTTGTTGCCGTGTCATAGTTTGATTAATTATTACAATTAAGTAGGGTAGCATTGCCTAGACAGGTTGAACTTCTTTATAAATATACACTGCTCGACATTGAAAATGCAACACCAAGAAGGAGTGCTCAGAAATTGATGAAATGTGGTAAGAAGACAGAGACAGCATAGAACAATAAGTGATATTTATTTCAAAATAAATAAGCAAAATTTAGAGCGAGGACGGCGTCGGCTCAGTAAGAAGTAGGACCACCGCGGACAGCGATGCACAAAGAAACACGTCTAGGCATGGAGTCAATAAGCCTGCGGATGGTGTCCTGAGGGATGGCACTCCATTCCCTTTCAACCATTTGCCACAGTTCGTCCTCTGAACGAGGCAGTGACAGGTTCTGCAAACGGCGTTTAACCACGTCCCACACATGTTCGATTGGTGAAAAGTCAGGAGAGTATGGTGGCCAGGAAATCATCTGTACACCTCGTAGAGCATGTTGGCTGATTCGAGCACTGTGAGGCCGGGCGTTATCCTGTTGAAAAATTGCATCTGGCAGACCCTGAAGGTAGGGGAATGCCACCGGCCGCAGTACATTATCTACATATCGTTGGGCCGTCATAGTGCCCCGAATACGAACTAGAGGTGATACGGAATTGTATGCAATAGCGCCCCAAACCATTATGCCACGTTGTCGCGCTGTGGGGCGTTCCACAGTTACTGCCGGATTCGATCTTTCTCCACGTCGACGCCACACACGTATGCGATGACTATCGCTGGACAAACAGAAGCAGGATTCATCTGAGAACACTACGGTTTGCCATTCTGCCATCCACGTCGCTCTGGTCCGGCACCATTCCAAACGTTGGAGTCTGTGCTGTGAGGTCAATGGCAGTCTTCTTAGCGGGCGCCGTGATTGCAGGCCACGTGCAACCAGTCGACGGGAAATGGTTCTGGTCGACACAGGAACA
>JAXGGA010020960.1:0-17375 GCA_038373865.1 Uloborus plumipes | reverse complement strand
AAATACGTTGTATTGTTATTTAATTTTACTCACGCTAGACACATAATAACATATTCTGAGTTTGCATATAAATTTTCCCTAGTCTAATTTTGAGTTTGTAGCTTACTTAATTAATATTTTGTTTTATATTGAAGTAATATGCGCAAAGCATGAAATTAGTGAACAACTATCAATTTTATTTAGCTTCGCGTAGTTAGCTGGTTTTGCGCGGATTAAAATAGCGTATGTCACTTACTTGAAAATGACCATCAAAAACATGAAGGACATGAAAAAGTCCGACCAATCAATCAAGCCGAAGAACCACTCTGTTCGTTCTTTAATTTCAGCCGATATGTCTCCTCGAATATCTTCGAAGGATTTGCTCTGTTCGATGGAATAATTGTAATAGTGAATGAAAGTAATGTTGACATAAAACTGGTTGTACATATATCGGGCAAAGGTCTTTATCTCTGCAGAGGAGAAGAAATATAGAGAGTTAAGGATCAGTCATGTTTAAAACATCAAAAATGATTTTTTTTTTTTTTTTTCAATTGAAGGGGCAAGTGAGGGGAAAGGTGATATATGACATTTAAATTTCGCCGACTTACACAAATTCAAATTAGTGTATGTTCAATTGTGTTAACTCACATACACCGTTGTGAATAAAGGCGATATATGACAATATTTTTAATTTCTAGAAAAAGTTTTTAAAGAAAAAATTATTACCTTAACACCTTCATCCATGGTAAAAAGTAAGTAAAACTAAGATTGTCACATATCACTTTTATCCACTTGCCCCTTCAATTCTTCGTTTACATTATTTTCAAATCGTCAAACACCAAATTCAAGCTGTCTTGTCTTCAAGCATTGTGCGCACAATCTGTGCTGTGCGCGTAACTTCAATTAGTAAGGGCCTGGCTCCACATCAGCAGCAAACCGACTGAAACCGAAGGCAGAAACCAAAAACCCAGGTACTTTGAATTTAAAGGAAATGGAAAGTACCCGGATTTTCGGTTTCGGTCGGTTTTTTGGTGATGTGGAGCCACGCCCTAATGGCCCATTGTGCCATTACTTTTGAAAGTTACACTTTTGTCTTGATTAGAAATTCATGGGGGGGTTGGGCTGAGAAGTATAGATTCTATTGCCCAATGTATCCTCAAGTTTTTATTGCTTTAAATTCCTTTTCTTCTCTAATTGATTAAAATAAAAATACTTGCGTTGTTTGATGGGCTCGATGATTCCGCTCTTCACAGCTTTTGGTATGGCACAGAGCAAATCCACAACTGAAAAAGGAGAATTCATTATCCTACGGCATAATCTCATAACAGTTCTTATTGTGTTCTGAACGAATTATTTTCTGCACTAAATAGATTACCGATGCAGCTATTAACAAGATTACTGAACTGAGGAACTTTACCATTAAGCATTAAAATATTATTCTTCAATCTATGAAAACTTTTATTTTTGATTACCAAGTATTCACTTTCTCATTTTAAACTTTAGTGAGTTATGTATTTGCTCAAATGTTTGAATACCGTAATTCAAGGTTGAGGAAAAATCATTGTTTAAGCAATAGATAAGAATGGTTTATTGAAGATGAAATCTATATATATATAAAACTTGATGTATGTATATTTGTATGTATATTTGTTTGAATGTTTGTTCCTCATACAAATCCACAGTTTTCGTCGGATTTTCATCAAACTTGGCACAGAAGTTCTTTGATGCATTAAAATTCACATAGGCGGGGTTTTAAAATTAAAAAAAATCCAAAAAGCTCAAGTTTTTTGTCTCAAAATGGTCATTTTTTTTTTAATTTTGAATATATAAACAGAGATAAGCCTTTAAGCATACAAATTGATAAAATTTATAACACACTAGCTTATTCCTCCGTTGCATTGTGTTTAAATTATTTTATGCTAAAATGAAATAGGTGAGCCTTAAATTGATAATTCATTGCTAATCCTCATCTTTGTTGTAAAAGACTCATATTTAAATGTGTTAACTTTTGTCAATTTGTATGCTTAAAGGCTTATCTCTATTACTCTATTTATTCAAAATTGAAAAAAAAATGGCCATTTTAAGCAAAAAATTTGAGTTTTGAACTTTTCGATTTTTTTTAATATTTTAAAACACCGCCTATGTGAATTTCAGTGCTTCAAAGAAAATCTGTGCCAAGTTTGATGAAAATCCGACGAAAACTGGATTTTGTATAAGTAACAAATATACAAATAAACATATATATATATATATATATATATATATATATATATATATATATATATATATATATATATATATATATATATATATATATATATATGCATACATCCATTTTTATATTTATAGATTTAAAAATGAGTATTTCCAACGAAAATTACTATAAACAATGAATTATCAATTTAAGGCTCATCTATTTAAACCAGAAAAAAACACAAAGGTGAGTAAATTGTTTCTCAATATTATTACTGACCCAGGCAACGCTGGGTATTTTTGTTAGTAAATTATATTTCATCATATTGTTTGTTGCTTTGCATGACTTGGTAACTGATTCTTGTGACTTGATAGCCGGCTTTGAAATGAAGCATTGGCAAAATAAAGCAACCTTTTTAAATGAAAACAGAGACGAAAAGAAAAACTCTGAGTTCACCAAAAACCAGCATTGATCCTTGTTCACGGTAAATGCATTTTTAGGTGAAACCACCTACATTATAAGTAATCCTATTTGTCAGTATTTCCAGTGTTTACTAAAATTTTAAACAAATAATTTTCCTAGTACCTAAATTGCATTATTAATCGCCTATCGACTTCGGCATTGATTTTTAGAGCAATTACGCTATCAAATAACAAGATAATAAATAATTTAAACAATGTAAAATCTAATTAAAACAAAACTTTGAAACATTCTTTATTTTTAACGGCGAAATTTCTATTAATATCTTGTACATTGTTGAAGCTATAGGGACTCCGTTGTCTTGCAGAAGATATTCAACTGAAAAATTGACATTTTTCTCAAATGAAAAAATATAATAATATTTTTAATTAAATCGTTTTTTCAACAATTAGAAGAACAAATTACTGTAAAAGGTATGATTTAATAACAGCGCACGTGCTATTTTTCTCCTGCACTTTTTTTTTATTGTCTAAGGGCCCTGCTCCATATCGACGTAAAGCAGAAAAATTAGGCAGCAGCGTAAAATGGATTCAATGATGTTCCTATGGAAAGTACCCGGATTTTCGGTTTCTGCCTTCAGTTTCGGTCGCGTTTTACGCTGATGTGGAGCATGGCCCTAAGTCAGAAAAGTAAATTTGTTTTACTCGTGAACCTAGCCTATTCAATATATTTTTTAATTGGAAAATAAAGCTGACTTAAATATTGTCAGGGCCGTTTGATGGTTATAAAATCTTTTAATACATGGCAATGTGTGATGCATTTTGATTTTTTGTCTTATTTATTTCTTTTTTCTTCTGTTATATTATTCCTATACTACTTCTTTTTTTTTCTTATGTTATTTTGTTTATTTATTATTATATTTTTTAATTGTTTTTATTCATTGTTTTAATTTAATTTTCAACGAGTACTTTCTGAGTCTACGACAGACATGCATACATACATACATTTTTACATATAAAGATAATCAAAACTTCTTTGCCGTGGCGTGGCCATAGTTTTTTTCGCGTTGTGATAGGTAGATAGCAATTTACGTGATGCACTAGCTTCGTGTGATGAGTACTTTAGGTAAGACTAGGTCGTGTGCGGTGATGGGTTCTAATTATTTTAATTTTACCTGTATATTTATTTATTTAGTTAATTAAGTTATTTATTTCATTTTATTTATTTTTTCAAACATTGCTTGCGGGAGTTTTGTAGAAGTTTACAGATGGTCGCAAAAGCGCTATTTTTCACTAATAACTGACGACTTTTTTAATTATTATTTTGATTAAATATATTAGTTTTTGACTATATATTTCATTGAATATTATACTACTCATTCCTTACTACGTAGAGAAGATTTTTATCGATAATGGCTTTACGTATTATGGTGTAACTTTTAAAATGTTTTGATTTAATAGTGCTCTTTTTGTATGATATTCAGTGTGAATAAAAAATCTAAAATGACAGTCGGAAATGTGTGAAAACTATAACTTTATTAACAAGAAATAATTAACTATGAAACATAGGAAGTCGCAAACAGAAAAAATCTGGTATGGACCCCACACTACTTCCTTTTACGTGTAAATTTCTTAGTAGTTGCCTTAAGTGTTAAAAAAGTGCTTGGAGTGAGCAAGGTAACAATTCAAATATTTACTCCCCTAATCTACCACGAAACAAAGCAAAAAATATTTTACAATGATTATTTTTCTAAATATTGCTGATTTTAATATAATTTAGTGAATTTTTCGCAAAATATCGCCAATAGCGCCAAGTTGAACCCAAATTCAAAAAATAATTTTTTCGCCAAATTTGTCGCCAACTTGGCGATATGTCGCCAAGTTGGCGTCAAACACTTGGCGACTAAAATCTTGGCGACATGTCGCCAAGTGGTGGCGCCAATTCATATCACTTGAGTCTGTATTGAAATTAACATTGATTTACCCCAAAAAAGGGGTAAAAGACCCCTTTGGGAACATTCGAATGCAATCACAAGGGGAGGTGCACAACTAGACCCCCCTCAGAGCCTACATACCAAGCTAGAAGTTTCTACGGCATATAGTTTTTGAGTTATGCGAGCCACATACGCACATACATCCGCACATACATCCGCACATACGTACATACAGACGTCACGAGAAAACTCGTCGTAATTTACTCGGAGGTGGTCGAAATTGATTTTTCGGCTCTTTGTATGTTGTTAGGTACATATGCACTTGCTGACAGGTCGAAAAAATTACGCGACATTCATTCAGGGGTGAGCAAAGTCAAAATTTAGACCGAAATTTGAGTGAAATTTTTTTCGTGATCACAATACTTCCTTTACTACGTAAAAGGAAGTAAAAAGAACGTTTGAAGAAAATACTTGTAACAATAATGTTCCCAAGCCGCAATCCTTAAATGATAAAACTTTAATTTCTCAAGAACAAATTCAATTTTTCAAATTGCTTGTTCTTCTTTTATTTTATACTAGCGGTACCCGCACGGCTTTGCCCGTGGTATAAAATTAAAAGTTCATTTGTAAAAAAATGATATAGCAGAAAAAATACTCTATTTTAGTTATAATTCAACTATAATTCCTTCAAAGTATGATATAAAAATTTGGTATGGACCCTACACTACTTCCTTTTACGTGTAAATTTCTTAGTAGATGCCTTAAGTGCTAAAATAGTGCTTGAAGTGAGTAAGATAACAATTCAAACATTTGCGTCCCTAGTTTGCCACGAAACAATGCAAAAAAATGTTTTACAATGATTAATCTCCTAAATATCGCCGAGTTTAACATCATTCAGTAGATTTTTCGCAAAACATCGCCAATAGCGCCAAATTGAACCCAAAAAAAATTTTTTTTCGCTAAATTTATTGCCAACTTGGCGATATGTCGCCAAATTGGCGTCAAACACTTGGTGACCAAAAGCTTGGCGAGATATCGCCAAGTGGTCGCGCCAATTCATATCACTTTGGTCTGCATTGAAAGCCCTGATTACCCCATAAAAGGGGTAAATCCCCCCCTTGGGGACATTCGAATGCAACCCCAAAGATAGGTGCACAAAAATAAGCCAAAAGAAAAAATAAGAAAAATTTTGTTGCTCACAGAAACCAACAGAAATCTTACCAAAGTTTAAAAGAAGAAGAAAGTTTTCTTTCCTAACTTCAAAAACAAAATAATACATTTTCCGAAATGACATACTTTAGAAAGAACGTTGCAATATCGCAATAAGATAGAAGTAAATATACTGAAATAGAATTGAATGCCAAATTGTAAAAAAGTCGCCAAAAAATTAATTTTTAATATTGTCTTTCATTATTTATTAAATGCAATTATTGCTGCAAATTACAGTCCAATAATAAATAATCACATTGCAAAAGTATATTTGGAGCAATTTTTTCTTTTAAACTCAACTTATCCTAAAAATTTTAAGTATTAGTCATAGAAATTTCGTGCATTATTCTTCACAATGATAATAAAAACAATAAACATCGACAAAGATCAACCAGCAAACGATAAATTAAAAGCTAAATTCGTTCACTCAAGCCATTTGGATTGTTACAAAAACAAATACATTTTTAAAATTATTAAGGGAAAAAGAACGAAATAAAAACGTAACCATGGTAACAACATGAAAAGTTGATTTCCGTTGATAAAATAATTCATTTCATCTCTATTTTCAAACAAATTTTATTCGCGAGCAAAGCCATTTTAGAATCGTTTGGCTTGATTTACTGAAGGTAAGCCTTGAATTTCAAAATTCTAAAAACAATTGTTACAGCTCTCCTGATGATCGTAGAAACTTCAAAAAAACGTCATTTTGTGCAGAAAATTTCAAGCTTTCGAATGACATAAGACTTGAAAATGTGTATGGAATATTTCTTCCCTATTTTATCGAATTTCCGCTAAGAATTCGAATAGAAAAAGAACGAAATGGAATGTTCGAAAAATCGCTTCGAGGTGCAAAACCACATACTACAAACTAATTTTGTGCCAAGTGGCATGAAAATCGACCGAACGGTTTTGGCGCTACGCGGGTAACAGACAGACTGACAGAAAGAAAGAAGGACAGACAGAACCACCTTCAGCTTTATTATTAGTAGAGATAGAGAAGAGAAGAGAAGAGATAGAGATAGAGATAGAGAAGAGATAGAGATAGAGAAGAGAAGAGATAGAGAAAGTGATGCAAGCAATTTAAAATTACTGAATATTTACGGAACTATTTCATTTAAAAAACGATCCGATTGCAGATTTGGATTTCTTTCGTAAGCATTAGTATGTAAAATTTTTGAATTGTTCAAAACTAGTTTAAAATGACCGAAACAATGAAAGCAAGAAAGAAAACGAAAGAGACAAACGAATATAAGGTTGCGTCAAAATTTCTTTCAAATAAAGCTCTTTCGAAGCAAATCCACCTTTATTTCAAGTTATAAACATGCTTTAATTGTTCTTATAGGTGCTAATGTCAAATTTTTGGGAAGTTCAAAAGGAAACAAAAAGTTGTTTAAATCGGGAAAAAAGGAAATTATCTTGGTGAAGGAACCAGCCTGAAATCTTCCCAAACAAAAAACAGTTTGTTCGAACCGACTTTCTTCAAAAGTTATTAGAAGGAGAGACAAACCGAATGACACTCAGATTCCAGTCTCAAAAACATACATTCAAATTTTTATTAATAACTTTCCGATTTTATTATTACCTTCAGCGATATTTTTACGACACATTAAACCTTCTTTTTCGTGCTTTTTTTTACACTTTTACTTGAAAGTAGATTAGAAAAAGAACAACGAATATCCTGGACGTCTTTAGATAATATGGATTACCATCTAACTATGACTCTTATTCTTTCACATACTTCAAAGCATACGTAACGCCATTTTAAACAACATCAATACAACTATAGCACTTCTTCAACTGGCGTTCTGAAAATTCATTTAGGATAACATGTCAGCTCCCATTGCTTCTCCTTCTCCAACCACTTCTACGCGTAATTCAATTAGACTTTTCAGCGGCTAGTGAAATGTCAGAAAATAAGATAAATATTGGCTATTTAGTGTTATTGTTTGATGTTTTGTAAAGTTATGAAGACGCAATTAAAGATAATTTTCAAGTATTTAGAGAAAGTTTCAGATTTTTTTTCCACTTTTCTTTTTCATTTTTATGAATTGAGAGGAAGTTTTATGCAACGATGTTGTTTCAATATAGATATTGATTATTCTAAATTTTCTATCTCTCTTTCTTTTCTTAATTTTAAAATTTCTGCAGTTATTCCTATCATGCATAGTTTTTTTCTTTATTTCTGTGTATGCAATTAACTTAAGGCACGTTTTACGCGATGAAAGGTTAAATATCGCACATATAGAAGGATAGAGCAGTGGTCGGAAGTAGCGCGCTACAAGTAGCGAAACTACTGTAGAAGCTACATTTTTTAGTAGTTTGTAGTGTAGCGCACCACTTTTTGAAAAAAGTAGAGTAGTGACTAGCGCGATACAAAAAAATAGTAGTTTGTAGCGATTTCTGGAAACTACTTTCAAAATTTTCTTTAAAAAAATAATTAAAAAAAACGAAGGAAAGAAAGAAACAAGATCCAATCTGGCCGGTGCAAATCATTGATTTGGTTGGCATCGTAATTTTTATATCCCGCCAATATTCTCATTGAATCGTTACCTTCGATGGTAACGATTGAATAGAGCTTGGCAGGAAAAATAATGGATGTTTGATAAATTTCCAGCATTTACTGAATTAACTATTCGCTGTCATGAAATTACTGAATATTTGAAAGTTGATTTTTTTCAACCTGTCAGCTGTTGAATGCTTTCTTGACGCGAATATTCGTAAAAATTGAAAAAATGGCTTAAAAGGACAAATTGGAGCAAAAAGGATTTAAAAAAAAAGACAAGTTTTTTTTTAATGCTTGTGGGTGAAACACATGATATGGCATCTTCCCCAAAACGGTTTCTTCCCGAATCTTAATCTAAACCACATTTCAAATTTTTTTCGTTCAATTTTCAAACGGTGTATTCTTTTTATTCATTTATTTTTCAAAAGTAGCGAAGTACCAACTACATTTCAAAAGTAGTGTAGCGCGCTATATTAAAAAAAAAGTAGTTGTAGCTGTAGTTAACTACATTTATAAGAAAGTAGTTGTAGTTGTAGTTCGCTACAAAAAATATGTAGTTTTTCCAACCACTGGGATAGAGTACAGCAGCGAAAGTCAAAATTCCGAATGTTTTGGGATTTAACAAAGCCAAAGTGAACCGAAATATTAAAAATTATCCTATTAGTGACTAATAGTAAAACTAATTACTTTTACAAAACTAATTTATTTTTCCTGTCGTAAAATTTTCTGTTTTAGAATTGTGATCAAGTTCTTGCACGTGTGCGACATGTTATTGCGACTTACTAAATTTTCCGAATGAGGCATTTTGAAGTTTCATAAAATGCCAGAAACTGGGAGCAAAACCGCAACCACGACGAAGCGTCGACAAAAAGGAAATTTTGCCTTGAATCGAAAGACACAATTCAACAAATTCCCTTATGGGAACAATTTTTCTTCTTTGGAAAATTGAGTAACTAACAACTGCTCCTACTAACAGCGTCTGGAGTACTGTTGTGACTGTGTCTCCCAGTGTAGTCTGCGGAATCGCAGTTCTGCTAAATCTGCATTTATCGATGTAAACAATTCAAGGTCTTCCGTCAATCAATATAATATGAAGCCACCCATAATAATGTAGTAATTAATAAGCTTGTTAAGCTCAAAAATTTATTTTTTGCAGGAGCTCCCCAAGCTTAAGTTTTCGGAGGGAGAAATTCTCAATTTGCAGAACGAAAGTAGTTAGCAGTTTTACAGTTTATTACTGTTAAATTACCTGTATTATACTTTAAAACAACAGTATAATATTTGCAGCAGAGGTTCTAGTTTAAAACTGTAAATAGCACAGTAATAAACTGTAAAACTGCTAATTTTACAGTTTATTACTGTAAAATTAGCAATTTTACAGTTCATAACTATAACATTAGTTATAATATATTTATATTATAGTTTATAACTGTAATATAGTAAAAACTACATTTTATTTTTTGCAGTGTACCTTACGTTTTTTCTCATAGGTTCAAAAGTACTTAGTGAGTTTTGAATGAAATTGAAAGCGTTTAAGATACACAGATCATCTTTTTCTAAGCACTCTGTCAGTGTTTTCGTGTTTGGCATGACATTCTTTAAAGCCACACATAATTAGAGTTTTTTTAGTTCAAAGTACGACATTTATGCATTCACAAAAAAATGCGATATACTTTCCCTGAATTTGCCGAATCGTCAAGCCGAATTTGCTGAGTGAAGGAAATTTTTGAGAGATCCCAGTGACCTCCCTTCGGGGAGCTCCTGATTTTATGTCTATAAAAAGATTTGAATCTAGTTTGTTAAGTGCAGTGGCGCACAAAAGAATTTTTAAGGAGGAGTTCAGAATCAAAATTCAATCATTCTCGCATCATACTACACCAACGCGCCGCCTAACATATTCGCTTGATTTTAAGGATTGTCGGGAGCCAAAAAGATTTTACAATAAATTTTTGAATAAATAAATTAGCATTAGGCAATCAAATAGCTTATTAATAACAAATACTTAATTAAATTGCAGAAACCACAACAATTCATGTATTTGGGTCATTCCAGCGAAAATGGTACAAATCATGTCTGAAACTCTTTACTTAAGATTATCAATTTAAATAATTTCCACCAACTAACCATATTTTTTTCATTGAGTTTCCATTTATTTGTGTATAATGAAGCATAAATAACCAGTACATGACTCATTTAGGAAAGAATTTTAAATATTTTGATTACTTTGTTTAACAGAGTGGACATGTAACAAAGTGGACAAATAAGCCTTTAAAAATATCTTTATAACTACAAAGAAAAGTTAGAATTACAGAACAAGCATAAAGTGGAATAAACAGCCTAAAACTTTAAGTCTGTCTGCAATTTCAAGAAAAAAATCTAATTTTTTTCATCATGAAATCGACTGTAACAGAGTGGACATCCAACAGTTCAAATTAACTACCATAAGAAAAGAATTAGGCTCATCCTGATTGTTGACTACATAATTCAATGTAGCAAGCTAATCACAGCAGTTATACTACCTATATTTTTAAAAATATATATCAGATTGAATGCAATAGTTTATTTTATTTCCAAAAGGCTTGTAACAGAGTGGACAATTCGAAACAAAGAAAATCTCGGGACATGGATAAATAATAGTGTTTTGGGGGGAATTTTTTTTTCAATTGCGTAATAATCTGCAGGAATGGTGTCAGAAGCATCTTTTGTGCAGTGCAGTGTAATTTATTTTGTTGTTACATTTCAGTTTAATTTTAAATCACATTTAAAATTCTAGCAATTTGAAGCTTTGACACGTCATTTTATCCTTCTTCTGACAAAGATTTCTTTTTTGTATCCTTTCTAAATGGATTATACCTAATCAATTGATACTTGATGGCACAAAATTAAATGGAGAACCAATAAAAAATACACTTAATGGGTGGTAGTTATTAAAATTGATTTAAAAAACTTCTAAAGTCTCGGACATGTTTTGTACCATTTTCACTGAATTGACCCATTTACTCTTTTATAATTCAAAAATAAATGGAAGCTAAATCATTTGCGGTTGACCAAAAATTTTCCGATTCCAGAATGTTGTTTTTCATCTTCACGGGTACGTTTTTTACAAAATACAATACTTATTTTCTTTTATGGTTTTGATCACTCATTTTCACAGTATATAATCTAAAAATACTATTTCACAACTAAAAATCACATTACATTTAGGCTGTGTCGAAAGAATGTCCGCATTACATAATCATGTAGAAATTCATGAAATGCAAGAAATGAAAAAATACGTATAGCAAAAGGGCCACTGAGTGGTTGGAAAAACTACATTTATTTTGTAGCGAACTACAACTACAACTACTTTGTAATAAATATAGTTAACTACAACTACAACTACTTTTTTTGAAATGCAGCGATTACAAACTACTTTTGAATTGTAGTCGCTACTTCGCTACTTATTAAAAAATAAATAAATAAAAAGCATACGCCCCGTTTGAGGATTGATAAAATTTGAAAAGTTGCTTACATTAATAAATTAACTTCTTTTGAATATGGAATAGAACTAAGAATTGTCTTTGAATTTATTTGTTACTTTTCCTCTTTGTTCCCTTTTTTTTCCCTTACTAAAATTTGTCTTTTATATCTTTCTTTTTTTTTTACAATTTTTACGAATATTCGCCACATAGTTAAAAGATTGAAAGAATTCAACCTTCGAATTTTTTTTCAATTTCTTTTGCCAGAGAATATTTAGGAACATGAAAATTATTTGAAGGCATATAAACATTATGATGCCAATTAAATCAATGACATCAAACAGATAGAATGTATTTCATCAAAATGATGTATCTAAGGGATTAGCTCATATTTATCACATGGTTCTTATTTCTCATTGCGTTCACTGCTGTACTCGTGCACGATTTGAACCAGTCAGAGTCAATCAAACCTTTTTTTTTTTTTCGTTCTCTTTTTTTAATTTTTTTTCATTTATTTATTTATTTATTTTTTAAATTTAAAAGTAGTTTCCAGAAATCGCTACAAACTACTATTTTTTTGTATCGCGCTACTCACTACTCTACTTTGCGCTACACTACAAACTACTAAAAAATGTAGCTATTACAGTAGTTTCGCTACTTGTAGCGCGCTACTTCCAACCACTGGGGCCACTATATAAACAGGATTGTGGAGAATAAAAAAAAAATGTGTATGGCAAGGAAGCAGACCTCTTGGACACCAGGCCCGTCATTTAAGGGGAGCATTGGCCCCCCTGGCTTTGAGAAATCAATGTGTTTACCTATAAGTGGGCGTGGTTTTTTATGTTTTCCTATAAAATTGCATTGTGTTCGGATCCTTTGCCCCCCTGGAAAAACTTGAAATGACGGCCCTGTTGGACACTCTCCTTATGTGGACCACTGATTGAGTTGAGTGCAATAAAACAAACCCCTAGACTAAGCAGAAAGGTTTTTCATCATTGTGTTTACCTTTATTCGGCTGAAAACACAAAAAAGTATGATCAATGTGAAGCGAATATCTCCTAAAAGCAAGTGTGTATTTCAAAATTTGTTCATACGCAGAGCCTTTTTATATAACCGTAATACTATACGTACAAGATTTTTTTTTTTTTAAACGCTATAAATTTCATAGTAAATAACACTCATATACTTCAACAAAAACTGGAATAATCATTTTGTATAACTGTGTATATACTGTCGGTTCCGAGAAATATTATTCGATTAAGCGGGGTATTCGATTAAACGGGGATATTTAACATTGCGTAAACGGCACAGGAAATATTCGGTTCCGAGATATTTTATTCGTATAAGCGGGGTATAGGTTTACACGTTACCCGATTGAGCGGGAACGACAGTATTTTGATAATTTTCCTACAAAACAAAGAGATAATACCGTAAGAAATCACGTGATTATCCAAAATCACATAGAAACTGTATATTTATGTAAATTCGTAACTGCGTTTGGTGTATACTTCATTTTTTTAAATAACTTTTTCATTCAATACCAATTGCTAAATCTTCGGCTGCTTCAAAAAGTAGTAATCTTGTAATTTTTTATATTCAAAATTTTCTAATTTTATAAAAATAGAAACAGCTGCTCAATTTAATTTCCAAAAATGTAGCTCGAATTAAATATTTACTTCCAACGAATCGTGTTTCTCATTTTGTTGTTCCATTCTCTCCTCATACGATAAATTATTCAGAACAAATGAAGTCAGCTTCTACGAATCAAGGAAGAGTGGGCGAAAATTTTTAGCATTTCGTTATTTCCCTAAAAATAGTAGAAACGTAACAGTGAAAAGATTTTCGTAAAATTAATAGAAAAATTACTTTAAGGATAGATTTATTTTCACACTAAAAAATAAACCGTTCATTACCACAATTTTACAGCCTTTAACACATAATTAGCTGTATTTTATCGTAAAAACAACAACAGTATAATACTGACAGCAGAGGTTCCAGTGTAAAACTGTAAAATGTACCGTAATAAACTAAAACTAGTAATTTTACAATTTATTACTGTAAAATTAGCAATTTTTACAGTTTATTACTATAAAATTAGCTGTATTATACTGTAAAAACAACATTCACTTTTTACAGTGTAGGAACTTGAAAAATTTTCTCGACTTATTCAGGCAATAACTAACGTAAACTTCCCGCTAGAATTAATGGGTGTATCGACAAATTTTATGATTCACAATAACTGACGAATTAGTTTTTCACAAAACAACTTACAAAAACTAGAAATATGCTACATCCTTGTTTTACTTCACAAACTTTATGAAGAACCTAAAAGTCTTTACTTCTGTACAATGCAGTTAAATTTTGAAAAAATCTAGAAAAAAATAGTTAAATAACATTACTTTTTCCGAAACGAACGTATCTCATATAATACTTCCGTTAGAGCCAAAAAAAAGCATTATATACGCATTATATTATTATTTCTGGAAACTTTCAAACTTCAGTCGTATTTTATAGAAGTAGATTCCATATTCTTCATAAAATTTCTGTATCGAAGTTCTGAGATTTTTGGAATCTTAGCAGGCTATTTTGTGCAGTAATCAGGAGCGCCCCGATGGGAGGTCACGGGAAGCCACTGTGGCTTCCCAATAATTTCCGTATTCGGCACATTTTGCTGACGATTCGGCAAGCTGAAGACAATATTGCAACATTGGATTATTTGTTCCTTTTAGTTTTTAGAATTATTTTTAAAAGATGCCTGTTTTTCTCACTAAATGTTATGCATGATGTGCGACATGTGTGCATGATTGTATTTGATCATTCGGTAAAAGTGAAATTTCATTCGTCAAATTGATAATTTTTCCCCCTCCAAAAAGTTTTAGTTTGGAGTGCCCCTGACTCACACACAAACACACACACCTATCACAATTCGTCATTGAGAAAAGCATAATTTCAATTCGAGTTGTCAAAATTATATTTTTCTTTTCCTTGCTTAAAACGCTCGATGAAAGAAACTAACTGTCGTGGCCGTCACGAAATTTTTTTCGATATCAATCTTATGAATTCCGGTTACAAACTAAAATACGTACTCGCCCGAATAATTGGAGAGAGCTCCGATTTCCCAATTATCGTAATACCCGTGCAAATGCAGAATCAATGAGCGAAATTGGAAACCATTGCAAAAGCCTTGTTTAGATTAATTACAAACATTTTATTTGTTAGTAAAAAGAAATTGGCAACAGTTAAAAATTTCAAATCATTGAAAGTTTTCAGCTGTTTTGATAATTAAATAGCGTGAAAGCGATGTTTTAATGAATTAATTTTTCGCATTGTTGACTAAGCGCAAAAATCACCCCACCCTTACCCTGGGGCGATTGTCGCCAAAATTTAATCGATGCTTGCTTCCATATTGGGTTAGTGTTATTCCAAATTTCATTCAAATCGCAGCAATAGCTCTCGAGATACATACAGCAGGTGCAATGACAAAATAAGCACTTTTGATTGCTCCACTCCCCTTTGAGTTTTGGACACACAAATTAAATCAACACCTGTACTCAATAGGGTCTACCTATGGGCTAATTTTCGTTTGATTCCGCCGGTTACTTCCTGAGATAATGCAACCACCCACGCGCAGAACAAGTGCGATTGCTCCACCACCCTTGGAGAAATTCGCTAAAAAAAAAACAAGTGCACCAGTTCACATGGTGCACTTGTGAACTGGTGTTGTATATGTGTATATCTCACACACACACACACACACACACACACATACACACATTTTCCAAAAATGATCGAAATGGACTCAGCGCACCTCAAAACGTGCAAATCCGTCAAAATTCGACATTCGAAAATTTTCACGAATCCAATACTTTCTTTATATTAGACTAGCAGAACCCGGCAGACGTTGTTCTGCCTAGATGTATATTTCGTCTCCACATGGTGTTTTGGATGTAAAAATCTATAAAGCGTTGTTGGAAATAGGCATGAAAGATTTTAAAAATTCTAAATCAAGCAAAGTTATCTTCTGATAAAGTTATTCAATTTTCAGAAAGTCTATTCAATAAAAAAGTTCATTTTCCTTTAAAACTATAAAACTTTGTTCTGTAGAGTTGGAAAACACAGATGTCCACTTCTTGAAAAGTTAATAAAGTCACTTAGAAGGCTAAACTAAGCTTAACAACAACGGCGGACTTGTTGAAATTTCGCAATGTTAAAGATGCAAATGATACTTAAACTTGACAGTACTTGAAGAAACTTCTTAAAACAGAAAAATAAAAGAAAAAAAGCATGGAGGAATGGTTGTACTCAGGGGTGCCCACAGGGGGGATTATGGCGCAAGTTGCGCCATCAAAATTTTTGGGGGGGATTTTTCAAAACTAATTTATTTATTTATTTAAATTATTAATTATTTATTTTTTAAATTTAAATTATTTTCTGATTTTTTTAATAAAAATTATTCATGAATTAATTTTTTTATTTAAATTATTTCTTTTATTTCTTTATCATTATTTCATTTATTTATTCATTTATTTATTTTGTGTTTGTGTGTGTGCTTGGAATGTCTGGAAGAGGAAAAAAGTTATTCTATTCTGCGCATAATTAGTACTTCTAAAAAATTAATAATACATAAAAAGTAATATTATTTAAAAAAAATAATATTTAAAAAAATATTTAAAATAAATAAATAAATAATATGTTAAAAATAAAAAAATATCATTCAAAAAATAAATAAAATAAAAAAGAGAGGTTAAAATAAAAAAATAAATAGTACCAAAAAGGTGAGAAAAATTTTGGGGGGAATTTGCGCCATTGAGCTTGGGAGGGGGGGATGGGCACCCCTGGTTGTACTTTAGTAATTTGATGGCATAAGCTATCGGGAAATACTCGTCCATACGCACAACCGTTTGAAAATTAAGTAACAACATATCTAATGCGAAGAAATGAGTTCCATAAATTTTGCACGTGTGGCACAATTTGAGCAAGCATGAATATATTATTCGCAAGGCTGAAAAAATTTTAATGACCTATTTGGTGCTCAATACCCACCATTCCGTACGTCGTTAATAATTTTTAACATTGCGGTTAATGACAAATATTACGGACATGAAAAAGCAAACACCTTAAAAAATATGGTAGCATTTGAGTACTGTCATGCAATAATATGTTTGTCTGAGAAGAAAACATATTTAATCAGGTATTTATCACACACAAATAATTTTTTCTAATTTTCGAAAACAAAAATAGTTGCGTAGCAACGCGCCTTGGAAAATTTCAATTATTGAAGGTTCTTGGCGCTATTTAAAAAGTCGCCGATTTGGTAGCTAATTTGGGATACCTTGGATAATTCTGAGCCCCTATCCCTTCCATACATAAAGAAACTTACGTATTATCACTTTTGTGAAAGAGAAATTGTTGCCAAATGTTGAGGTATTCTCTATGAAGCTGATTACTTTTTGGCAATCTGAAATCAATTTGAATATTATATTTGGCGCTAAATGTACACCATTCCGTAAGGCGTTAAAATAATTTCCAACATTGCGGTATATCATAGCAAATAGTATGGACATGAAAACGAACTATTGATTGGATGTTTGGCGAGAAAATATAGTAACATACTTTGATTGAAAACAGCAATAGGTATAAAAAACAAAATAGTGTTCGTCTGGAAAATAATGCATGACA